>MU188444.1:22992-60412 GCA_016904865.1 Pissodes strobi | reverse complement strand
CTTTTACACCATTACGGGTTAGAATACTAGTAATAATAATAGCTATAATTATTTGAATAAAGTCAATGAAGACATTTTCGATTATACTGAAATTTACTTTTCCTATACGCTGCTAGGTAATAAAGAAGTAGAAAAAAAATCATGTACTTAATGCAACTGCTGTTAAAAAAGGACTAGCTTTTATTCAGAATAGAAAAACTCAAAATGTAAAAAAATCTTTATAATATCAAAATATATTTTTTTGTCATACGCTCCCAAAAATAGCTATTTTACGGATCATTTGAGTCCGTAAAATACTTCTTTTTAGGCCTAGTCCCTAAAAGTCGTCATGGCAACTTTTACGGACTATTCCAAAATTCCTGAATATGTCTAAATGTCAAATTTCGAATGACATGACAAATTTGTCAAATATTTGCTACGATATCAAATTCTAAGCTAACTTTGTCGTACATTATGGTTTCAAAAATTATGGTGAATTTGCAAATTTAGGCGTTCTGAAGAATTGCAAAAAGCGTATAAATAAAAATTAAATTTTGGGAGCGTATGACAAAAAATAGTGTTTGTCACACGTACCTAAATGAAGTTTTTCAGGACTCATCTGCTATTCCGAAACAGCAATGATTCTTCCTGAAAAACTCTATTTTAGGTACTTGTAACAAAAATAACTATATTCAGTGTCTGTATCTTCTTCAGGAATAGACATAATGACTTCAATATTGCCTTCCAGTAATGTTTTTGCATGATCCTATGCGACCTATTTAAGTTCTTCTACGTGTACAAGCTTGCTTCCATACAATCTAATTAAAAATTATTTGATTAAGTTTTATTATGTACCTATTTAATCTCATAATAATTTACTTTTTTACATCCACATGCAATAAATACTTTTACATCCGAAGGAAATGCTGGTGTTGTTAAAATTGGAGATAATTTGGATATCACCTGCCTCCTCAAATTTCCATCCGCATTCTGTCACCTCTGGTAATAGGGGATTTGGTTCTAAAGAACTGAAGCACACCTTGGTTTGATAATGTGCTCTCAGACTGCCAAATTTTAAACTATTTTTTGTAGGGGCTAGTTTTTTCAATTAGCGATGAAGAGGCCAATAGTGTCCTGAAAATATTGGTAGACGAAATGTTTGCATTTGTTGAAAATAATTTTATGATAAATTTCTTTATGTTATTGAATATGCCATCTGAAAATTCCTGGACCCCAATGTCGTCTAAATAATCGGAATAATTTAGATAAATTTTCCAACATTTTATTTTTCCTAATCCTGAAAACTGGCTGGTTGTATAACCCGTTAGAGCATGAAATGTAGGTAAATTTTTTGCAAGTTTTTCTTCTAGGTTGATATCATGAACGGCCATATATCGCACCGATTTTCCTCTTCCACATTTTACCCAAATTCTCTAGAAATATATATTTTTTTTATTTTGCATGCATCATAATCAACGATTATCGCACGCTGTAGCATGCTTAAAATGATGTTTATGATGCGCCTACTTTTTTAAAGGTTGCTATAGAAACATTTGATCATGTCAAATGTGACAGATTAATATATTCGTCAATATATCCCTTAAGTTTAATATTTAAAACATTTTTGAGATTATGATGCATTCGTAATAAAAAATAGCGTATGATATACGTGTATAAAAGGCCTTTAAAGCCCTTGCGACTTACAAAACACTCCGCTGCGCGTCGTGTTTTGAAATATGTCGCGCGTGTTTTAAAGGCCCTCTTATACACTTATATCATAATATACTATTAATATATACCAGAAGTACAAGTACATCAGTGTCATTGGAGTCCACTATGCATGTCAAATAATACATACAATGTTTAGCAAAGAGTATATGCAACAAAATCCTAGTATCAGCTTCTTCATGACTATAGAAGATAGTAATTTGTTGTCAATTGGTTCGCAATTTGTTTTCTTATCAAACATATTGGTAAATCCCCCACTATAGTTGCGAACTTGAAATTCGTTTTATGAGAGTGCTCGTTCACATACAAAGTTCGTTAACTGTTTTTTTTAACTAAAAATAGAGTGGACAAATAAATTCCACTGTTTTGGTTGTAAAAAAGGTAACGTATTATTAGATTAAATCGGTACATAATAAAACTTAATCAAATAATTTTTTATTAGATTGTATGAAAGCAAAGCTTGTACACGTAGAAGAAATTAAATAGGTTGCATAGGATCATGCAAAAAAATACTGGAAGGCAATATTGAAGTCATTGTGTCTATTCCTGAAGAAGATACAGACACTGAAGATAAATAGATTTTGTTATTATAAAGATTTTTTTACATTTTGAGTTTTCCTATTCTGAATATTCAAATTCAAATTCAAATTCAAAAAGTACTTTATTAGTCCAAAAAATTTTAATTTTTGTTGACAAAGCATAGGAATATCTCCAACTAAATAACAGTGAATAGAAATAAATTAAATAAAAATAAAAGCGTGATATGTTAGCAGTATATAGTATAAAAAATAATATTACTCATACTGTGATATAAAGGTAAAGCTACTGTCACAATAGCCATTAATAACAACAAGACGACAATAGGTACAATAAGACATAAACCATACAGGAGACACAGTATATAACAACAATATAAAACCAAACTAAAACTATATACAATTTAAAATTGCATGTAAGACCCAAATAGTTAAAAGTAAAGGTTAAAATGAGTGGACTGACAAGCATTAAAAGAACATCAAATAAAAATAGGAAGAAAAAAAAGGAACCGGGTGATCATTACTTAGATAAATGTATAAAATCATCAGCCAATTCAGTCAAAAATCCAAAATATATGTACAGGTCAAAAAATTTGGCCTAACTCTAAGGAAGGTCAATATTAATTTTCTTTTTTCTCTTAAGTCAAGTCTTGCTTGTATAAACCAAAAAAGGTAAAAAAAGGAAAAAAAAATTACACATAATACACCCCATATCAATCAAGATCACCTTGATAGAATTCATCCAAGCTATAGAAGGCTCTGTCCAAAACTAACCTTTTAAGCAGGCGGCGAAAGGCTTTCAAAAACCCAACCAACCTTAAGTACGAAGGTAAATGGTTAAACATTTTTCGACCCTCGTAAATCAAGGACTTTTCAACCAAGGAACTTTTTGGAATTGGTAAAGGCAAATTAAGAGTCTGACGGATTCGAGTCTCATAGTGGTGGGGCCCTGGAGTCTTGTCCTGTTCTTAAATATTAGGGAGGAAATCTCTAAAACAAAAATTGAAATAAGGGTTAAAATTCTTTGATTTTGAAAGTGGGCAGCAAGATTCTCTCTGGTCCACATTCACCATAAATCGAATAGCCTTCTTTTGGAGAATGAAGAGCATACTTAAAAGTCCCTGATTAGCCACACCCCAGAATGGTATACCATATCTCAGGTAAGACTTGAACAACGAAAAATACACTGACCGTGCGAGATTCTGGCCCAAATCTTCTCTTATAGCTTTTACAGCAAAGCATCCTGATGAGAGTTTTTTGCGCAGAGTGATTATATGGTTTTCAAAACGTAGCTCTCCATCGATAATTATCCCTAGGAACTTTGTGGCTGATCAGATGACCAGAAAGCAAGCCGTCGACATCACACTTAAAACCAACAACATGAGTTTTGCTCAAGGTCAGACAAAGGCGGTTAGCATCAAACCAATCTTTAACAATACGTAGGTCTCTTATTATGGTATTCCTCAGACCTATCATATTCCTATTTTGCCTCAATATTGAAGTATCGTCTGCAAACAAAGTAAACTCTCCAGATATATTTACATAAACAAGATCATTAATATATAATAAAAAGAGAATAGGGTCCAAAACGGACCCCTGAGGCACACCACACTTTATGTTTAGAGAAGAGGATTTTGTTCCACAATGCACAACTAATTGTTTTCGATTTCCAAGATACGATCTAAACCATAAATTTACAGAACCCCGAAAACCATAACGCTCAAACTTTGACAGCAATATCCCATGATCTACACAGTCAAAGGCCTTAGATAGATCATATAACACTGCGGCCGAAGCATTGCCCCCATTTACAGCAAAGTAGACCATTTCGAGAAAGGTACCCTTCTCTGCCTGGAAACTAAACTGACTTGCAGTTATTAAGTTAAAAAATTGAAGATAGTCCCAAATCCTTTTTTTCACAAGCTTTTCAATGATCTTGGACAGAGTTGGCAACAAGGATATTGGGCGGTAATTGGAAGGCTCCTCAGAATCACCACCCTTAAAAAGAGGAATTACTACAGCTGACTTAAGGAAATCCGGAAAAACACCCTGTGACCAAAATTCATTGACAGCGGCCGAAAGAGCATGCAAAGCACTATTTGGCAGATGTAAAAAGACTTCTGCGGAGATTTCATCCTCACCACTGGACTTTTTGTTCTTTATATCAGAAATAACTTTCTTGAGTACCTGTAAATCAGTGTCAAAAAAAGCAAAAGAGCTAATGTTAGGTACAACTCTAAGATATGATAGAGGATCCGTTATAGGTGACAAGTTCTTAGTTAGATCACTGGCCATGTTGCAGTAATAATTATTAAGATTATCCGGACTAATATTAGAGCCTCTGTGATTCTGAGCTTTATTTCGAAATTTGTTGATAATTGACCAGCTTTCCTTTTGCCTATTATTCGCCTCACAAAGTCTATTGTTATAGTGCCTATTTTTGGCAACTTTAATAAGTTTTCTATGTATAATACGGTAATTATTACAATAGATATGGAAGGTATGGCAATAACTAAATTTTTTTAGGTAGTTTAGAGAGCGAAGATTGCATGATGATATTTTAAGACCTTTAGTGAGCCATGATTTGGGTTGTCTAGATTTCTTTTTAATTAATTTCACAGGAAAGGCTTTGTTAAATAAATTACAAAAAACATCATAGAAACTAAAGATAGGCCTGGAGGTAAAATTTAAATTTGTCCAATTAACATTACTACACAAATGGTGAAATTTCACAAAACTAGCAGTGTTGAAGATTCTACCGGGAGTACGCCTTGAAGATTTTACGAAAGGTTCAGTTTCACTTTGAATTATACAACTCATCGCCTCGTGATCCGACATTTCCGCACTCAAGACTGAGCAAAGTACATTATCATAATTTGAACAAACATAATCAATAATCGTAGAGGAAGTATCTTTGATACGAGTCGGCTCGTCGACATGCATAGATAAACCATAAACATCAAGCAATTTTGAGAGATCGATAGTATTAGAGGAATTGCTATCACTAAAATTAATATTTAAATCTCCGGTCAAAATAATCCCCGATGAATGTGGAGTAGAGGATAAAATCAAATCCAGGCCCTCAAAATATTTACACATTATACATATTGGTTTATAGTTATTAATACAAAAACACTCACCTGGTTTAAGCCAGTGTTTAGTAAGTAAAACTAAGTCTGGATACCCTACACTATCGAAAAAAACATCCAATTATCACATTTATTTCTCAAGCATTGAACATTTAACAGAAGCAACGATAATTCAGAATTGGTTTGATTTGAAACAAATATTTCACCATTTGCCTCCGCAGATGGAGGCAAATCTATAAAAAAATTACTACTAGACATATTTTTCCCCCAATATCAGGATTAGCAATTAAAATACAATCCGTAATGTCATCTATCTCTGGCGGTGCTCAAGACGCTCTAATGACGTGATTACCATCAAAATTTTCAAGTAAAACAGTCTTAATGAAAGTTAGATTTTTGCGTTTAAAAACGTTGTTTAATATTACAAGATCTAAAACTGAATTACACAACCTACTCTCTTTGCTTAAGCTTGGTTTTTAGTCTGCAGAAAAACTATTGTAATCAACATAATGAACAACATTTTCTGACTTAGAGTTATGACAGTCTATTAAATATCTTAACCTAGAATTATACTTAGAAATCGTTAAATTTAGCTTGTAATAATTAAAATTACTGTGTGACTTAAAGTAGGGGATAGAAAATACAATAAAATTGGTGTGACAGCAACTTTCAATAACATCCAAAATATTCCTTACATTAGGGTACTTATTACTTAAAAAATCGTTGGAACCTGCCAATAATAATACATAGTCATCACTAATATTTTCAATCACATTTACCAGATGTGCGCCCGATTTTAAAATATGTTGAAATTTTATATTCTTTAATTGATTATTGTTTCTTAGAGCTTTATTCAGGGGGAGAAAAAGAGATCTTCCATAGTCATCTGATAAAAATAGAAGACTCCTTTCCCTACGCTTCATCTTGGGTAAAACATCACAGTCTAAACTTGTTCTGCTTATCACTATATTACCACTGTCACTACTACAGTAACTATTTGGGGGTTAGAGTTGGAAGAGCTCTCTCCAATGATCCTAGTTCGACTGAGAGTCTATTATTTTCGGACTCTAAAATTCGAATAGTGGACACCATTTCACGACACTGGGTCTGGAGGTCGAAAATATCAGTTTTAAGAATCTGTTGTTTAGATTCTTCTAATTTTTGTAAAGCATCATGCTGGCTGATTTCATCTTTAAAGGATTCTATTATTTTCTGTTGTTCTTCCATGTCGGTTAGATATAAATTTAATTTCCTATTTGGTTCCTGGTTCTCAGTAGAAACTTTCATTAGGTCGTATTTTGTATTCTTTAAATCAGCAACAAAAAGATCCTTTTCACGCAACAATGTGGTAATCTGCGTCTAAGGCGCTTGATGTGATAAATCTTCTGAGCATTATCAGCTAGAAGCCTATCAATTTCGCATTGCATTTCATCTGTAGTGTCAATAATTTTTCTTTGAAGGACTTCTATTTGGGCATCTTTTTCCTTGCACTTTGATTTTTGAGTGTCAAGACTACTTATTAGCTTTTTTATATTAGGTAAATCCTTTAGTTGACATTTACAATCCTGACAAAAGAAAATTACATTTCTCTGAGATAAAGCCACCGCATCAGATTCAGTAGTTGAGAGCTTAGCACAATTCTTGCAAAACATTAGTTTACACCCATCACATGGAGCACCAAATATTTCATCTTTCTTGGGCCTAGCTTTACCAATACAAGGCTCTTTGCACTCATAGCAGTTATATTTTGCCATTACAAAAGAATTCTGACAAAAATTTGGAAAAACAAATTGCATATAAAATATAAAAAATTACAGTAACACCAACCCTGGTACTGCTAAAATAAATTTAGCGTCTCCAAAAAATAACGCATTAGGTGATAATACTCCAAACACTGCGAAAACTCTCCGCAAATAAATTATTCTCGAAAAGGAATGTACTTCAACACAAAGGTATGTGTGACTTCATAAAAAATTATGCATACCTCTTTATTATATTTAGCTATTGATATGGATTTAGCAAATATTGATTGCATATAATGGAAAGCAGTATTTGTCCTATTTTCCACGAAACATCACAGAAAACTTGCACAAAAAACCACTTATCATACAACTAGCAAAAAACTACACACATTGATATAATATGTTAGCTATATAGCTAGTCTTTTTTTAATAGCAGTTGCATTAAGTATATGATTTTTTTTCTACTTCTTTATTACTTAGCAGCGTATAGGAAAAATAAATTTCAGTATAATCGAAAATGTCTTCATTGACTTTATTCAGTTAATAATAGCTATTATTATTATTAGTATTCTGACCCGTAATGGTGTAAAAGCACTTATTGTATTGTACAATAGGTGCGAGAGAGAGGAAGGTATGGAGAAAAGTGAGATACGAGAGGACTCGGGAAGCGCGAGATCGGACGGTCGCGGCTAGAAGAAAATTACTTTTTTCTCCGATTGACAGCAAATATTAATTTTGCAGACCCATATCAATCAGCAAAGTATTACTTTTCCTGCCTTGGCAGCAAAGTGAGTACTTTGCTGCCTAGGCAGCAAAATGATTTGTCTCCATGGGAATAAAACGTTTGACATAAGTTGTCAAACTAAAATTATTATGGACATATACATTTCCATAGCAACCAACCGTTCCAACAATTGCGATTTCTATCAAATTTTGTTTTAATTTATCACTACAGGAAAAATAAAAAGATTGTGGGAATTGTAATAATTCGCAAATATACAATATACATATATCATTATAAAAAATCGGAGAAAAAATTATATGTTCAACTCGGCAGCAAAGTAGATTGACTGCCTTAGCTGAATTCCTAGCCTCGCTAGGCTCGGCTATGAACTATCAGCCGCGGCAGTCAATCTACTACTTTGCTGCCTAGTAAAACAAATAACTATTTTACATTTAATTATATTTTTCCATTACCATTTGAGAAAAAAATTATTCATGCCTATATATTCTAAATACTTAAGGCAAACTTTTTGCAAGAATAAAAATTTTTGATTTGAGCCTTCATTTCGGAGAGACTGGGAGATGAATTCAAAAATGAGTATATTTCAATCAGATTTTGCCCAGGTTCGATGGGAGATATTTAAATTTTTTTAATTATTTTGTCGTAAGGGCTATTGTAATCTGCATATTTCAAGCAATGATAAAAAATATAATTCGTACAAAAACGTAGATGAATTTTATATGAAAACATTCATAATTTAATATCCTTCACGTTCATATAATAATGTCGATTTTTAGATATACTGCCCTTTTGTCCGTTCTGAATTTTTATTAACTTCGGATTTTGAATATATATAATAAAGCCTTCATTCTGTGAAAATTTCAGCTTGTAACCCCGAGGTGCCCACAAAAATCATTTATAGAAGGCTTTTACTGCGTTGGGCACTCTACTAATACACAATTCGGATTTTCTGCCGCCCGGTGCCTAACACAACACTTGTAGAGAAACTTGATTCATAGTATAGTTTTAATAGTATATTATTTTATATGGAGGAAAAGTAATACTTTTCATGGCGCGCTCGTGTTTAACAGCCGAACGGAGTGAGGCTGGTAATAGAGAGCAAGCCATGAAAAGTAACTTTTCCTCCAAATAAAATATGCTGTTTTTTCTTCAAATGTCGACAAATTAATGCAAAAACGTCGCTTTTTAATAGTAATAATAATTATTATTAAAGATAAGTTGGTTCGCAAGGCGGCTTAGACCGGTGCGGTGTCGGTGAATAGGCTCAGTTTGTTGCTATAATAATGTCATATAAAGCTGTCAGTGGACACTGTCAACAATAATTATTTTTTTAAAATTGCGTTTTCGATTGCGTTTTAATTCCATATTGATAAGCAGTTATTGAGTAAGTTCGATTAAATAATAACCAATTTGTTCCTAAATTAGTGATTTTTAGAAATGCAGTCACAAATTGAGTGATAAATACAAATTTTAGTTTAATAACTCTTGAGTTGTTGACGCTTATTTTGATGTTTGTTTGTATTGTATCTATGTTGATATGACAACACTTTTACCTCCGCCGGCGGAAAAGTGAAAAGTAAAGCTCCGGCGGAGGAAAAGCGAAACTTCACTGCCGCCTACACAGTCGAGTAATGATGGATTTACTGACGTTTGAAGAAAAAATAATTTATATTCTTATTTAGTCAATTTGCCTTAAAAATAAAAAAATAGCTCTTTGGTCCTTTTGAGCCTGTCAGTTTTTGAACTTATCGATATTTAAAGGTCCTATTTTACGTATAATCTCACGTCCGAATATTCGTTGTCCATGGAATGGTCTTAGGTTCTCTGACGTAACTCTTATTTGTTGGGGTTTTTGGCATAATATAAAAGAACCCTTAATTCTCATTTTTTACTGTTTTTTATGTTATAGTGTCTTCCTTTCAAAATTGTATTCTTTTCTATATTACATACAAATGTTCATAATGGTGCGTTTTTTTTTGGTGGGGTGTAAAGATGCTCCATTATGCACCCCCTCGGGTGAGGAGAGTGTGGGACTCTCCACTCCGGGCATACCCACTAAAAAACAAACACAATCTTCCCTGGGCACTCTTACATCATTCTTGTTTGGCGTGTTGGCCTCCTGATGTCCTCGATGATACTAGGTAGTAGCCTTGATTGAAGAACAAAGAAGAACAAATAGATCCGCAAGCTTACGGGTGAAAACGTGACACCAAAAATGTCCAACTCTTACACGGCGAAGCGCGGATATTTCTCCATTGTCGCCATGTAAAAGCTGGACATTTCTGGGGTCACATTTTTACCCGTAAGCTTGCGAGTAGTATAGGGTGTTATGTGCGTGATGTATGATGTTTTGGAATGTGTGTTAGTGGATTAGTATTATTTTTGGTGTTTTTCTGTAGTTGTTAGCTACAGTTTTTTATGGGTTAGTAAGTGTTAGTATTATTTTTGTTGGCTTTTTATTTTTGTGTTTTTATATTATTTTTGTGTGTTAATGTGTTTTTGTGGCCCGCTTACGGTTGCTCTAGTAAGCTTTTGAACTTGCCCTACGTGGCCGGTCTTTCCCGTCAAATAGTGATGTTATTATTGGATTTGTGTGATTGTTTACTTGTTCCAAGAACCTAGCATGTCTGTTTGTTAAATGTTCTTGAATTGTTTCGACTTTTAGGCCAGTGTGTATGTTCGTGTTGCGAATGTACCATGGTGCGTTAGTGATTTGTATTAGTGTTTTGTTTTGGAAGATTTGTAGTTTTTTCTTATTTGTTTTACTTGTGTGTATGTATGCGATTGCTCCATAAAGTACTTTGGGCTTGATTATTTGGTTGCAAAATAATAATTTGTTTTTGATTGGCATTGAACTATTTCGGCTAATTAAAGGATAAAAGGCTTGCTTTGCTGCAATGCCTATGGTATTTTTTCTTTTGAATATATTCATTGAAGGAAAGCTTGCTATCTAGAGTTACCCCTAGATATTTGAGCGTTTTGTTCCTCCTTATCTGGGTATCTCCTAGTTCCTAGTTTTAAATTTGCGGGTAAATTACGTTTTATGGTGATAAGCATTGCTTGAGTTTTATTGTCATTGATTTTGATATTGCAAGTCCCTGCCCAATCGTTTATGGAGTTTAAGTGTTGTTGTGTGTGTATTTTAAGTATTGCTGTGTTTTTGGGTGTCGAGTATATGCAGATGCCATCTGCCTCTATCGATAATTTTACGTGTGACTGTTTGGATACATCCAGTGAATACAGAGTATAGTGTTGGGGATAGCGGGGAGCCCTTGGGGACTCCCGCTTCCATGTTTCTTGTGGTTAAAAGTTCTGAGTTTATTTGTGTGCCAAATGTTCTTTGTTTTAAAAATGAGGCGATGAGTTGAGTTATGGGTAGTGGCAGGTTATGTAGTATGTGTAATTTGTGTATCAGTCCCTTATGCCATACTTTATCGAAGGCTTTCTCGACGTCGAGGGCCACAACTGTGGTTGATGCCCGCCTCTATAGTCCTCTAGTCGCTTCCTCAACAAGTCTGGCAAGCTGGAGCTCCCTCGGTGCTGTTGTTTTTTAAAACCCAAATTGTTCGTTTGGGATTAGATTGTGTTCTGTGATCAATATCCTGCGCTCCATCTCCCAAGGTGAATTGGGACTCTAGCGAGTATGCGTAGGCCTCGGCCTTTAATTTCGCTTGAGTACGCATGCCCCTAAGGCCATGGATTGTCGGATATATATCACTTTGTCGTTGTGCTGCATTATTTTAGCTATTCTCCATAGAGAGTTGTTTTGTATGTTTAGTGTTGTTAGGTATTACGTCCATTTGTTGTTTTTGTTGTTTTTAATGTCTCTTTTGCTTGTGTTTGTTAGTCTGTTTCCTTGTCTGTTGAATTGCGCATTGCCTGTTAATTTGGCTCGTCTTTTCAGTCCGTTTCTTAGTCTTATGTTTTGTTTTATGTTTTCGGGTAATGTATATGGGTTGTTTTGTCTTGTGTGTACCGTTTTCTTGGCTGTGCTTAGTGTTGCTTATATCTCTTCGGTGAAGCTTACAACTTGGTTGTCGAGCTCCACCTTAGAGTTTAGGTGTGGTATTGCTTGTATGTTTTCTGTTATGTGTTCTTTGAACATCTTTCAGTGAATGAATGTTTGCGTGTGTGCTCGTGCGTTTTCGTGTATGTTGTTTATTGTGATTCCAATCGGAGAATGATCTGAGGCAGAAAAATCCTCCAGATTGTCTATCACAGCATTGTGTGGTATGTTTTGTGTAATAGCGATATCTAGCATATCGGCTGTGTCGCTGTGAAAGTGTGTCGGTTTTGTGGGAGCAATATATTAATGTGTAGTCAAGGCAATATGCCATTTTCTCGCATTAAAGATTAAACAGCCGTTCAAAGATAAATTATTTACATGTCGCCTTAACTGTTAAAGCGACGAGCATGCTGATGTAATATTGCAATTTATTTTAAATATAAAAGATGATGAGGTCAGTAAAAATAGCAAAGAGATGCAGTTTTATTGTTAGGATTTTAACTAGATTTCAAACTTTGGATCAAATGCACGGTATTTTATTTTTTTTAATCATTACTGTAGTTTATCACGTACATGTCACGCACCCTCTATAGTATCTTTACAACTTTTGTATGACATATTTTTTGTAAAAGATTAAATACAACAGTCAAGGGGGGGGGGGTGTGACACTTGATTGATTACCCGGTACATGTAGTATCAAATACATTTTAAAAATATTTAGTAAAGCTAAATAATCTTTTTCTTTTTTATGCCATATTTTTATTTTCAGGTCATGTAGCTCTCAAAGGTACTGAAAGCAGCCTATATTCTGAAAATTTTGAGAGTAAAGAAGAGGAAGAAACCACTAGTACTGAATTGGCATCTAAGGGAGCCTCAGAGAGTTCTAACAATGAAGAAGAAGAGGCAACTGAGGAAGAAGCTGCTAGTAGTGCATTGCATGTTAAAGAAACAAATAACAAATTTGAATCTGAGGAAGCCTTGGAAAATTCTGAGAGTGAAGAAGAAGTAACGGAAGAAGGAATCACTGATACTGAAGAAGCTTCAGAGAGTTCTGAGAAAGAAGAAGAAGAAGAAGAAGAAGTAACTGAGGAGGAAACTACTAGTACTGAATTGAATGCAAAAGAAACAAATGTTAGTCTTAAATCTGAGGAAGTCTCAGAGAAATCTTCAATAAATACAGAAATATCTGAATCTAGCAGCGAAACTACAGTAAATTCGGAAATTTCAAATAATGAATTAAGTTCTGCTGAAGTATCAAAAACTTCTGGCGGGCTTGAATCTAGCAGCGAAAATACGGTAAATTCGGAGGTTTCGAACAATGAACCAAGTTCAGGTGAAATATCAGGAAATATCACCATGTGTGATCTCTGCGAATCTGACAACGAAAATGCTACAGCTAAAATATCAGAAACTCCTGGCGGACTTGAATCTAGCAGCGAAAATACAGTAAATCCAGAAATTTCGAATAATGAACCAAGTTCAGCTGAAATACCAGAATCTCCTGGAGGGCTTGAATCTAGCAGCGAAAATACAGTAAATTCAGAAATTTCGAATAATGAACCAAGTTCAGGTGAAATATCAGAAAGTCCTGGAGGGCTTGAATCTAGCAACGAAAATGCAGTAAATTCTGAAATTTCGAATGAGCCAAGTTCAGGTGAAATATCAGAAAGTCCTGGAGGGCTTGAATCTAGCAGCGAAAATGCAGTAAATTCTGAAATTTCGAATAATGAATCAAGTTCAGCTGAAATATCAGAAACTCCTGGTGCGCTTGAATCTAGCAGCGAAAATACGGTAAATTCGGAGATTTCGAGCAATGAACCAAGTTCAAGTGAAATATCAGGAAATATCACTATGTGTGATCTCTGCGAATCTGACAACGAAAATGCTACAGATTCGGAAATTTCGAATAAAGAACCAAGTTCAGCTGAAATATCAGAAACTACTGGCGGGCTTGAATCTAGCAGCGAAAATGCAGTAAATTCAGAAATTTCGAGTAATGAACCAAGTTCAGCCGAAATATCAGAAACTCCTTCCGGGCTTGAATCCAGCGGCGAAAATACAGTAAATTCAGAAATTTCGAATAATGAACTAAGTTCAGCTGAAATATCAGAAACTCCTGGCGGGCTTGAATCCACCAACGAAAATACCGTAAATTCTGAAATTTCGAATAATGAACCAAGTTCGGCTGAAATATCAGAAACTCCTGGCGGGCTTGAATCTAGCAGCGAAAATACAGTAAATTCTGAAATTTCGAATAACGAACCAAGTTCAGTTGAAATATCAAACGTTCCCAGCGCGCCTGAATCAAGCAGTGAAAATACAGTAAATTCGGATATTTCGAATAATACAATAAATTCAACTGAAATATCGGAAACCCCAGGCGGGCTTGAAGCTAGCAGCGATGGTACGGTAAATTCGGAAATGTCTACTAATGAACTTAATTCAGCTGAAATATCAAAAGCTCCCGAGGAGCTTGAATCAGCTAGCGAAAGTACAGTAAATTCTGAAATTCCCGGCAGTGAAAATAATACAAATTCGGAAATTTCAAATAATGAACCAAGTTCAACTGAAATGTCAACTGATTCCGGCGCACCTGAATCAAGCAGCGAACATACGGTAAATTCGGGAGCTTTGGATAATGAACCAAGTTCAGTTGAAATATCAACAGCTTCTGGCGCACCTGAATCAAGCAGCGAAAGTACAGTAAATTCAGAAAATTCGAATAATGCACCAAGTTCAGCTGAAATATCGCAAACTCCCGGTGGGCCTGAATTTACTAGCGATAATACGGTTAATTCGGAAATTTCTACTAATCAACTAAATTCAGTTGACACATCAAAAATTCCTGGCGAGCCTGAATCAGCTAGCGAAAGTACGGTAAATTCTGAAATTCCCGGCAGCGAAAATATGACGAATTCGGGAATCTCGAATAATGAACCAAGTGCAACTGAAATATCAACAGCTACTGGCGCCTCTGGAACAATCAGCGAAAATACAGTAAATTCGGAAATATCAAATAATGAACCAAATTCAGCTGAATCATCAAAGACTCCCGGCGAGCCTGGATCTATCAGCGAAAATACAGTAAATCCGGAAATGTCGAATAATGAACCAAGTTCAGCTGAAATATCAATAACTCCCGGCGAGCCAGAATTTACCAATGAAAGTACGATAAATTTGGAAATTTCGAATAAAGAACCAAGTTCAGCTGAAGTATCAACAGCTCCTGGGGCGCCTGAAGCAAGCAGCGAAAGTACATTAAATGCGGAAATTTCAAATAATGAATCAAATTCAGTTGAATCATCAAAAAGTCCCGGCGAGCCTGAATCTAGCAGCGGAAATACAGTAAATTCAGAAATTTTGAATAACGAACAAAGTTCATCTGAAATATCAACTACACCCAATGGACCTGAATCTAGCAACGAAGGTATGGTAAATTCAGATATTTCGAGTAATGGATCTCAAGAAGCATCATCAGAACATCAAGAAAGTACCAGTGAAATTCAAACTACTAAGGAGAACGTAGATAATAGTTCAACCGGTGAAATTAATTCTGAAGGTGAATCTCAATCTTCCACAGAATTAAGCAGTTCATCTGAAACTTCTACTTCAAACGCAGAAGGCAGCCAAGCTCCATCGTGATATCCGGGTAAAACCCTACTGAGACATCCAGATAGATATTAGGTGGGTAGGCGAAGGGCAACTAAACTAACATTATGTGTAATTTCTGCCAAAATTACAAACAAGAGTATTCTTTATATTATGAAAAGTATGTACATATTTAGGTATAAAACAAGTATGTAATATATTATTATGCATAAACTGAGCAAGTGTTCATTACTAAAAAATATATATTATGCCACAATAGGGCTACAGAATATCGCCTTTCAGATTAAAGGGTATTTTTATAATTTCTTAGAATAAAATTTGAATGGTTGTGTAGTTGTTAAACTTTACGAGATGCGTCTTTTGAGGAACTCAACCTAACTTTTAAATACAGCTTATTGGGGTCATGAGAACAGTGTCAGTTCTTAATATTGTTACTTAAAGCCGTGTTCTGATGCTTAGTAATCTCTCTGAATTTTGGAACAGACGTGACAAATAAGACATATGAACATCGGGTATAAGTTAAATAACATGCGAGTTTGATTTTGACATAAAAAGCAATCATGTCCTTTTCGTCCATAGTAGATATAGATGTTACGTTCACCATCCTCCGCCGCGGAGGAGGTGCGCAGTAGCAAAAATCGACCACGTGGGCTACGCCATTTTTAAAGGCGTGGTACCCGACAGCTGACAGTTGACATTTTACATTTGGCAGCTGACAAATGACTGTTGATGACTTGCGCAGTGGCAAAAATCGCTCACGTGGGCACCACCTGTTTTTAAAGCGCGGCATGTGATGAGTTGCAAGTGATATTTGACAAATGACAGTTGACAAATGACACCGGTCGACGCGTCGACGCGGTAGATGGTCTTCGCATCCCCGCGGAGACCGGTGCTAGCGGGGGGTGCCGTGAAATTCTAAACCGTGATGTCATAGCCATAGGTTAGGTCACTTGGGCCTATGTTTCATATATCAAAAACTCTTTTTTTTTAATGAAAACAAACATCTAATAAACGACTTGAACTAATATATTTTAACTCTTCATTTCACGGGTGGCATTATATTTTTTAAATACATGGGTTGGGTCCCACAGACCCAAAATAAAACCGAGGTTTTTTTTTAAACGTCTATTACAAACACATCAATTTTAATCATATAACTAGAACATATAAACTAAACATTGTTTACTATATTTATACAAAAAAAATCAAGTTATTATACTAAAGAAAACTTCAGATACAAAAATTAGCCCCTTTTTGAGACATGTTCAGAAAATAAGTCAAAAAAAGCCACCCTGTAAATATTATTTTTCCAAAGATTCGACGCAGATATGACAAACTTGTTTAGAATGTTCCAAGCAAATATATTTTTTACATATTTCACAAAAGTATTTTGTTTTACGATCTTTACAATATGCACAACGTCCCCTTTTATTTTCGCCAGCTTGTTGACTTCTCGGATGTACTGGAACCCCAGAAATCCTTCCTGCGACATCTCTGATTTCTTTTGGCAAATAGTGTGAAGCAGCTCTTACACACAAATAATCATATGTGCATGATTTGACCAACATTTTCAAAAAGTCTTTTCTATTTTCAGCAATATTAGACGAATTTGATCTGAATATTCTAAAGGCATTCAAAGCGCTGATGTTGAGCAAGCCATAGAATATTCGCATAGGCCACCTTCTCGTTCTTCTGCTTACATCATAGTTTCCACAGAGTTGATCTACAGAATCGACTCCGCCTTTTGTGGTATTATATAATGTAATCATTTCTGGTTTATTCGCATTTCATGAATTGGGATCAATTGCATCGTCATGAAACATGGTTGAAAGAACTAGAACATTCTTGTTTTTGTTAGGGATAAGAAACCAAAGTCATATCCCTTGTGAATCCAAACATGCTTGTGCAAGGTGGTCTTTTTATGTAGGTAAATTCGTTCGGAATATGTGGCTTATTTTTGCGTAATGTGCGAAGAATTGTTAACTTGAATTCGTTAAGCAGACTTGTTGCTAATTCCACAGACGTAAACCAGTTGTCTACCGTCAAATTTCTATTGCTGCCAGCAAATGGTGTAGATAATCGTTCAACAACATCTTTTGCTGAATTACTCAACTTAAATGGCCCTATGGGTTGCTTGCCTGCATATATTTCCATATTGAGTGTATAATAAGTGCGGGCATCAGCTAAGGAAAACACTTTTATACCATATGGATTAGGTTTGTTTGGGATGTACATACGGAATTTACATAGCCCCAAAAATGCCCAAAGCATCTCGTCAATGGTCATGTATTCCCCAGGACAGTAGTGTTTCTTACAAGCTTGGTTAATGTGATCAAAAACCTCTCTAACAGGAGCAAGATTGTCAGAGGTCCTCCTTTCATTTCGTGTTGTATTGTCATCCAATCGTAGACATCTTAACAAAAATTGAAATCTTCGTAAGCTCATCGTTGCCCGAAACATTTCTATACCCATGCCATCTGTACCCCACAAATCCTTTGTATGTAGATGATTGCTTTTCAAAATTCCAGCCAAAAAAATTAGTCCTATAAAAGCCTTAAGTTCGCAAAGGTCTGTAGGTTTTACATCAGACTTATTCACAAATTTATTAGAAATTGACGTGATATATTTGTTTGTATAACGGACAATTCGGTCTAAAATTTCGTCATCAAAAAAAAGTTGCCAGGAATCCATTGGCGATTTAGCTTCTTTTGCGATTCCTCTTACTCCAGGCAACTTAGATATTATATTATGTCGTCGGGTTTTTACCTTCGGGGGGCACATTTTATTCCATCTCATACCATTTTTAGCTTCCAAATATAGATTGGATTCAGCTCCACTTGCAACATTACATTGAAATTCATCTTGAATATTAGCATCGGAAAATTCTTGTTCGGTATCTGACTGGTGATCACTTTTTAGAACTTCGTCGTCCGACTCATCTGTTTCTTCATCGAGGTTCTGTTCATCACCAGAGGATACCTCTTCATATAATTGAGTTAGCTTTTTCACTTCGTTTTCATATGAGTACATCTTGTCTGCCTGAAAAAAGAAATTTATGTGGTGAATGAAGTTGAAATTTATATTCTCAGTTACAAGTAGATATGAATTATTGAACAATCAACCAAAAATTATGTAAGAAAATCTTCAAATCTCAGAATACAATAAAAAATAAAAATTTATTGTCACAAAAAATACTTACGTAAATACACGGGTTGGGTCTCACAGACCAAAATGATCAATACTGCTCGAACACTAAACTGCAACTAACGAAATTCGTACAGCAGTAAAACCACACCCCGCTAAAGGCATACATATACGGGGGCCGCTCAAAAAAAAGTCTCGCCTGAAATATTGAGTTAGGTAATTGCCGACCGGTCTGAGAGACCCAACCCGTGAAATGAAGGGTTAAATAATGTTTTTTAATAACGCAAGACGCCGGGCTGGCGGGTCGACAGGATGTAACAGTCTATAAATAAATGATATCAACCACAACGACTTCCTGTTTATGCAACGACTTGGCGGGCTGGCAGGATGTAACAATCTATGCATAAATAATATCAACCACAACGGCGCGGGTCTCCGCGGGGACGCGAAGACCACCTACCGCGTCGACGCGTCGACCGGTGTCATTTGTCAACTGTCATTTGTCAAATGTCACTTACAACTAATCACATGCCGCGCTTTAAAAACAGGTGGTGCCCATGTGAGCGATTTTTGCCACTGCGCAAGTCATCAACAGTCATCTGTCAGCTGCCAAATGTCATCTGTCAGCTGTCGGGTGCCACGCCCTTGAAAATGGCGTAGCCCACGTGGTCGATTTTTGCTACTGCGCACTTCCTCCGCGGCGGAGGATGGTGAACGTAACATCTATATCTACTGTCCATCCTGTTCTGATGTGCAATTACCTGTTCATAAATAAGCAAAAAAGAGAAAAGCAGATGTACCTGAACATCTGCTTTTCTCTTTTTTGCTTTTTTTTCTCTTTTTTGCTTTTTTGCAGTTTTCTCTTTTTTGCCTCTTTATGAACAGGACCTGTTCTAAATTCAATTCTATAAAATATTCCATCGCAAAAAGCCGAAAAATCGGGTTTCGCATTTTCCGTAAATCTCGCGCGGTACCAGTCGCAAAGCGGTGCGCGCGAGGTCCGCACCTAGCGGCCGGCCGATGACGCGATCCCCACCACACGAGTCGAGCTAACAAAACCGGGCAGCGTCGCGCAGGTCACGCTAAACAGGCAGAATCCACCCGGGTTCTCGAAGAAGAGGTCGCCAGCCAGCCAGCCGCCTAGACCAGACCAGACCAGAGGACCGCCACCACTACCGCGAATGTAAGCCGCTCCGCTGAGATCGGACCGACGTCGCTTCCTGCAGATCGCCGCCATGACAATTGCCGCCTATCTTGTTCGCCGTCGTTCGTTGTTACTATACAGGTATTAATGTAGGTAACACTCTTTCCTCCGCTCACACACTTTACTCTTTCTCTCTCTCTCCTTCCATCATGGCTGGTGCTTGGTACGTATACGACCAGTTCACTTCTTCTCTCTCTCCTGCCTTCATGGCTGGTGCTTAGTACGTTTACGGCCAGTTCTACTTTCTCCCTCTCCTTCCTTTATGGCTGGTGCTTGGTACGTTTACGGCCAGTTCTACTTTAGCTGGTGCACTAGAAGCAAAGAATCGAAACGTACTTTTAACAAATCATTATCAATAGATGAATTATTGAATGAAGTTTTACTACTAAAGTACGACAAATTCAAATAGCTCAGCAGCAGGAGGTCGCAGCTGAGATAACGAAAACCAGTAAACTTAGGTCCTTAGATCAGTTTTATTCTGTTGGACGGCACTTCCAATACATGGTACTAGGGATCAGGACGGCATTTCCATTTGCAGGTTGCGTAGCTTAGATGGCGATAATGATGAAGGACAAAAACTCGCTTAGTTGCTAAAGATATGCGGATTAGCATTATAAGATCCTTTACACAAATAGTGCACTATATAAAAATCGGCCTTTCCTATTGGTCGATCCGCATGGCTCTCCGCTCACTTCGCTCGCTACGGGGGCTTAAGAAAAGGAAACTAACCAGGTGCTAACCCAAACTAACCCAACAACGGGGTTCGAACCTCGGCCGTCCAGGTGAGACCCAGCTGTATAAACCTCTACACCACGAGAGCTCTTGACAGAAACCGATTGCATTACGCAGACATATCGTAATACAAGATGGATCGACCAATAGGAGAGGTCGATTTTTACATAGTGCACTATTTGTGTAAAGGATCTTTAAATGCTGCGGATTACTGCCCAAGTTTAGTAAACATTAAGACGTGATCCGTTCGGTTTCGTGAAGCAAATTGAGACTTCCTTGAAATACTTTTAAATTATATTTATGCTAAGAGAGTTACTTGGGTTACTTTATATATCTGATTTTAATTAACTTCTTTTTATTATTCTTTTAACTGACGTGTTCTAAGAGAAGTTTATTTGTGCATTTCCCGTAAAGGAACAAAATACAAAAGAGAGTTTAACCCCCCAGAGTCTTTCCCGTTAAGGTACCAAATAACTCTGGTTAAACACCCAAGAGCCTTTCCCGTAAGCATTTAAGCATTCCGGTATAGGATTCGGCACCACGTGTAAATTTCAGTGGTTGATTTGGATTCGTTTCGCCAATTAAAGCGAAGTGCCGAGATCGGTACCAAAATGTTAGAACGGTGCTAAAACACAGGTCGGAATGTTGTTGAATGTTGCTAGTTTACTCATGTCTTAATGGTGCAATCAATTGCTTCCAAGTACGTGGTGGCGCACTGGTGTAAATGGTTAGCCTCTGATCCGATGGTCTCGGATTCGATTCCCGCCGGATTTTTTATTTATTTTTTGAACGTTATGTTTTAAAACAGTTTTTTTTTCACTTTGGGCATGGTTTGGGTTATAGCCCTTGGTTAGTTTTGTCTCATTTTTACGAACGTTTTTACTTTTGCCATGTCTTGTTTGTGGCTTGGGTTAGCCCTTAGTTAGTTTTGTCTCATTGAGCCCCCGTAGCGAGCGAAGCGAGCGGAGGGCCATGCGTGAAGTGAAATATTAGATTTTACGAACATTTATTTCATCAACATGCCCACCTGTGTTTCAGCACTGTTCGAACATTCTGGTACCGATTTCGGCACGCCACTTTAATTGGCGAAACGAATCCAAATCGACCAATGAAATTTACCCGAGTACCGAATCCTATACCGGAATGTTTAAATGCTTCCCGTAAAGGTACAAAATAGCTCTAGATGAACAGTGGGGTGAACTGGTTGCCAGTGCGCTCCCTAAAGGATCCACGAACTGAACCAAGTTGTCGTGTACTCGGCCCGCTCGGTCTTTTATACTAAAATTTGTTGAAAGTTTGCTGATTGTTTGAAAACATGTTTAGATAATAATCATAATAATTATGTTTCGAGATCAAGCATCAAGTTCAAACATTAGACTGAGTATTGTTTTTCAGTGTATACGATTTCTAGCCTACACATGCCCCCCTCCGTCTTGCATTGGTCCCCAATGCAAAACATATTTAACGGTTAAAAAGTTCAAAAAGAAAAGAATCTCCCTAATAAATAAACATTTGTTAGCAACTGTCAAAAAAACTGTTATCATATAGACGATCAAAAACTTATTTCTGATGAGTGTGTTTAAAAGAGTGGAATCCCCTTAAATATAAACGAGTGATCAATATTCGAATAGTCATATCGTTCCGTACCTACTTAAATTTAAGTTATATTTGAGCACTTTAAACTTTCTGGTCTATAGCTTAATTCGGTCTTGGATTCCAGCCAATGGTTATCCATGGATGAAGGTCCCTACTCAATTTTAAATCTTTGTCGTGGATCTCCATTTGGCTGCTATTTGTATGAGGACTCTATCTGACTGCATTGTAGGCTGACATTTAACAGTGCTCCAAGTACAGGCATAAAATATAAATAGAACATTAGTAAACACTATTGACACGTATCTCTTAACCTAATAAATTCCCGTATATTATTTGTTAATATTGGTATGTTTTCCACTTCTTCTTTGGGTAATGCGGCATACTAGAAATATCTTCTTATCGTCGTTCAATATCATTAGTAGAACATTCGGCAATTATTATTAAAGATAATAGTTATCATTGAAAGTATTATCTTATACTTTAGTACTATATTCGTATGTTTATATTATTTTAATCCACAACAAGTATTGGCTATTATGCTTTAACAAAAAATATTTGAACGATTATGTGTTGCTCTATCTTACTTATGTACTATTAGATTATCACAGGTATATGTGTTCTCCATATCCTTTTTTTTATCTATTCCCTTTTAAAATACATCCTAAATTATCCTCAATATTTCAATAATGAGATTTGAATCATACTGTATGTATAATTGGATAAAAAATATTACAACTTATGCTAAAATGTATGTACTACGTTGTTATACTTATTAAATTGTGGCATTAGCATTTTTTACACCATCTGTTGTATTTGTGACGTCGCCGTCGGTATCGAGTTCATTGTTGGGTAGCCTTGTACTCGAGACAAATCATGGAAGTTTTAGGTACTTGTGCTTGCATTCCATTGCCGGTGTGTTTCTGTTGAAAATACAAATATTTTATTAGCGAATGCTGACGTTTGGTTTATTTGAATGTTTGGCCTTATCTCGATAAACTAAAAACATTGTTTATAATTGTATTTATTATAACATCGACTGCTTGACCCCGTAACCGTTGACCAGTTTGTTTAGAACAATATTAATTACAGTGGATATTTAATACATGTATGGGTTATTTACACCTTTTGACTGACGTCAATATATTGCCTTAACTGATGATTTGAATTGGAATTAGTATTTTTAATTATTATCCTTCCTACATATGGCCAATATCTACGAAGGGTAATGATTGACTTAACTCTGCCTATTTTTTCGGTGTGAAATAACTAATATAAGCTGTTTAGTAGGCAACAATTTTTAATGGTTTTATTTTACATATGTTGTATATTAGGAATAGGTGATATTTGCGAGATCGATGGATGTGTAATCTTCTCATATACTGTATACTTTTCCTTGTAACTTTATATTAGTTACGTGTTCCTTCTTAGTTATTTTTTTCTTTTTTGGTTTACTTTTTCCCTTGGTCCAGTTCGAAGTAGTCCTTTAGTGTATTGTTTCTTTATAGTTTCTGGTTTCTTCTTATATTTAAATTCCTTTCTTCTAGTTTCTGTTACCGTATGTACCTTACAGAATAGTTTTATATGACTTTATGTTTGGCGATATCTTTATTATACTTTCTATGAAATTCAATTTTCCTTTCTTAGTTCCTCGTATATTTTGCTTTCCAACTATCTGGCTTGTGAATTTCCCGTGTTTGGTACTTATTGTGAGATAGTTAAGTTTAACAATTCTTTATACTCCTTGTATAGTATACTTATTTCTTAGGACATCCTTATGTGGCCCGTTTACCTCGAAAACTACGGGGGTTGGAATAAAATTTAAATACAAAAGTTATTCCTAATAAAATGATCTTTATTTTTTTGTATTGTTTTAATCGTCACTTTTTTATATACAAGCATCAAGTTCAAACTTTAGACTTTAGACTGAGTGTTCTTTTTTATTGCATACGATTTCTAGTTTACAATATTACCACGGAAGCATATATTGACTAGACTAATAATTTCTGAACAACACAAACAACTACATGCTCGCATACAGGCAATTTTAACTGCAATTAGATCTTATTGGGTTATTAATGCTCGAAATGAAATCCGTAGTGTACTGTCAAAATTACGAGCTTGGTTTAGAGTTAGTCCAAGCCTTTTACAACAAAAAATGGTCAACCTACCTAAATATAGAGTCACACCTCATCGGCCATTTTCAATTTGTGTAATTGATTTCGCTGGACCGTTCAAAGTTAAGGATGGCAAGCTACGTAATAGGTGTATTTTAAAGGGATACATGTGCCTGTTTGTTTGCTTTGCAACAAGGGCAGTTCACAAAGAAATGGCCAGTGATCTAAGTGCACATTCATTTCTAAACTTTTTAAAAAGGTTTGTTTCTAGGCGCGGATTATGTCAGCGAATTTATTCAGATAACGCTACCAATTTTGTCGGTTCCAGCAATGAATTATTAAGAATTCAGGAAGGGTTAACTAGATGACTGTCCAGAATTATTGTTTACAAAGTAGTCTAGATTGGCGGTTCATTCCAGCTAGGTCGCCTCACCAAGGGGGGTTGTAGGAATCCGCGATAAAATCGGCGGAATATCACGCAGTTCGAATCATCGGCAATAAACCTCTTACTTTTGAGAATCTCACAACGGTTTTCGCACAGGTTGAAGCCGTACTTAATTCTAGGCCGCTTACACCCCTTTCCTCCGATCCTAACGATCTCCAGCCCTCATACCCGGCCATGTTCTCATCGGGTACTCCCTAAATGCATTGCCACAACGAAACATTGTCGAGATTCCGACAAACCTACTTAACTACTACCATGTGCTACAACAAATGATCCAGCACCTATGGAGCTGTTGGGCAGCAGAGTACTTATGCATGTTGCAGCAACGCTCTAAGTGGCAGCAAGTGGCGGACAATATCGCGCTGGGAACCATGGTGGTGCTGAAGGACCAGGGTACTGCTCCACTGCAATGGAAGCTAAGCAGGGTCGTCAACGTCCATCCAGGACCAGACGGACTAGTTCGCGTCGTCAGTGTTCGGACACTGGAGTGTTTCGGCGAGCTGTTCAAAAGCTGTGCATTCTTCCTGTAGATCCTATGGCCACGGATCATGTGAACGGTTGTTGAACAATGATTTATTCAAACATTTGTTTTTTGTGTGGTTAGAATAATGTTGTAACTAGCTCCACCATTTCTTGACTGTAAAATGCACAGAATAAGAGAGATGTATTTGTTAAAATGTAGTATTAAGTTAGCTCTTTTGAAAGACCAATCTTTCAAGGCCGGCGGTATGTCGCGTAACGTTAAATTGTAAGGATAGAGCAAAAGTTAATTTATTTAGTTTATTTGAGGGTGTGAGTTAGGTTACTTCCTCTGTCGGTTAAATTTATAAAGGCGTCACTTGCGGTAAATCAAAGAAATCAACTTAAAAACAAATTAAATATTAACTATATGATTAAATTACAAATTATGGTGCCATGTGCACTGCAGTTATCAATATAATTGAGATCAATATAATTATTAAACAAACAAATACAATTTATCACTGAAAATATAGCTTACAAACATTACTTGAAATTCGGTCTATAAATAAGTGTGTTATGTGATGAAATAGTTATTTTTGTTACAAGTACCTAAAATGCAGTTTTTCAGGACGAATCATTGTTGTTTCCGGACGAGGCATTAGCCGAGTCCGGAATAGCAGATGAGTCCTGAAAAACTTCATTTAGGTACGTGTGACAAATACTATTTTTTGTCATACGTTCCCAAAATTTAATTTTTATTTATACGCTTTTTGCAATTCTTCAGATTGCCTAAATTTGCAAATTTACCATAATTTTTGAAATCATAATGTACGACAAAGTTAGCTTAGAATTTGATATCGTAGCAACTATTTCACAATTTTGTCATGTCATTCGAAATTTTTGACATTTAGACATATTCAGGAATTTTGGAATAGTCCGTAAAAGTTGCCATGACGACTTTTTGGGACTAGGCCTAAAAAGAAGCATTTTACGGACTCAAATGAGTCCGTAAAATAGCTATTTTTGGGAGCGTATTACAAAAATTAAATTAAATTTGGTATTAAAGATTAACAAATTTTAAATACATAAAAAAGTTTATACTGGTCTTTACAATTTTTGATTTTTCTAATTCGTACCTATCCTGCCCAACTATCCTATAAACATGCAATCGTATTGGGACCTTTACTGGGACCTGCTTCTGCCTATTCCTAAGTTTTCAATCTCAAGAATGTCTTAGGACTTAAAAGGTTCTCACAGTATCGCCTCCCTCAACCGATACAGCACAATGACGTGGGCAATGGTAGTTTTCCAGCAGTGTTAACATGAAAGAATCTTCAGACCAGTGTAAATCGCCAGTAAATTATATAGAGAAATATCCTGTGGACCTCAGTTGGACAATTACGATTGGAGGAAGTGATCAACAATTTGAAAATTTACTGATTACAGCTGGTATAATCGAAAACTTAAATTACGAATTTAAATTAAGCAAACATTATAAATAACTACTGTTAAGCAAAAATTATCAATAGCTACTGTTACTCAAGATATTCCTCTTCTTTACTTTGAGGCATGAAATTCAAAAAATTATGCAACTTGTTTTAAAACAATGGCTCTCGGCAAATTTAAACAAAAGTTTATTTAATTTTTATGATAAATATTAAAATCGAGGTATAACCTCTCTGTAAATGAGTCTTATTATAACTCAAATAAGTAATTTCTATTACTTTCCTTTAATATGGCCCTTGGCACATAAACGATAATTGAAAAACTAAAAAAATCGAGGTACAACCTCTTTTTACATCGAGTCTTATGACTCCAAATAAATAATTTCTATTACTTAAGCTATATTTATGGCCCTTAGCACATACAGGATAATTGAAGGTAAATTAAGTCTCAATTAATTAAAGATAAAGACGAAATAATCTCTAACTCGCCTTGAGAGATAAATTAAGATAAAAGGTAAAGAGAAAAAAAAACAAGTAAATTCACATATGTGAGTCAACCCCTCATAAATGTAAATTAATGTCGATACATCATAGATAAAGCGTGACACGATAAGTTATAATAATTATAAGCTTCGTTTGATGTTACTAATAAACTAAAATATTAATGAAATAAGCCTGAAAAAAACTATGATCAACAATACTACAAAGGAAAATCCAGCGAAATTGATAGATTAATCGAATACCTACTTACCTGTATGAAGATTAATCGTAATTTTCCGAGCTTGTCTTCCGATATGATTACATTGTAGTTTCTGAATCACCATACCCATCGATACGTTTTTAAAGCATAAATTTTTTTATATTCAACCCAAGCCTGCTATCGCACCTCGATGCTTACTCATTCTGTTTTAGAGCAAAATTGCCCGCCTAAGGGGCATGTGGTTGGGAGGGTTGTAATCATATCGGAAGACAAGCTCGGAAAATTACGATTAATCTTCATACAGGTAAGTAGGTATTCGATTAATCTATCAATTTTCCATCGCTTGTCTTCCGATATGATTACATTGTAGCTGTTTAAAGCTAGATGGTGCAATTTGGCATTATTCTACCTCCAATCCTGAGAATACCACAAAAAACACAATTAAGGCAGCAAAGTCGTTCAATTCAACTCTTTTTTAAGTATGACAAAAAAAAATATCAATGAAAACTCTGTCCTATAAATTCGTTAACTACTTAAATAAATATATTTTATTTAACATATATTATTGACATACAATCAGAGCAAAACAAATATTATAAATTGAACCCTAGGCAACGGAATACTTAAAAAGCTTCCTATGAGGGCTAAGATATACTCAAATTTAAAATTGTATTGGCAAATATGTCATTGGGCGTACCTAGAGGTCGAGTATAGAATCTGAAGAAGTGTCAGATTTATAGGATTCTACCCTGCTATATTCTTAATGGCATTTATGTATACGTCAAACTTAAAGGCTGCTCACGTGCTGGCGTGTCTTACACTATATCCGGTAAAGACGTTAACGTTCATACCATACCACTGTTTTTTAAAAAATTAAGTTGATCCACCTACTCAAGGTTTGAGTTATTGCGTGGTGATGTGGTTTTTTGAGAGTTAAGAATAGGGATGTATAATTGGAACGAAGGTGCACGGTGACTTTAATGTACTGTTTTATAGAATTCGCGACACATAATAGGTAATTCTGGTTTTTGAAAATACGGAACATAGGCTGGTTTTTATAGGGTGCTGAGGTTTAAATTATTTCCGAAATCTTCAAATTTTGACTGTAGAGTCTCTATTATTGTCGATCGTAATTTTGCTTAATGTTTGAATCCGATGTGCTGAACTTAGTGCCATAAGTGTTACCCGTTGTTGGTTTATCAGGTGATAGAGATTGTAAAGGGTAAAGTGTTGATAAATATAGTAATACAGGTTCAACGTTCCATGTAAAATCGTATTTAGGTTTAGGGGGCTTTAACTTGTAGCTTCCCTTCAAAAATCTTTTTATTATATATTAATCCCTATTAGGCGGTGAAACATAAAGTTATCTATAGGTACTTATCAAGACCAAAGAAGCTCCTTTGTTTACTTGGCGAACTAAAAAGTCCAGATAAATGTTTAAAATATAAGTAAAGACATCGAAATTTTGCTGTTACAGAAATTATAATACCTACTTATTAACACAAGCGTTGTATGTTGAATATTAATTAACAATTTGTTTTAACAAAAAATATTTATAGGTACGCCTATGTTATTACTATTAAGTTAGCAGCAGTTTAGACAGTAGGATAACGTTGACAGTGTTGTTGTTGGATATATTTTATATATCGTTGCATTATTATAAATACATAAAGTAAAAATACTAAAAGCTGGTGTTTTATCAACACAAGAACAAGTAAACCAATTTTAAAATCACAACACTGTACTGTTTCCAAGTTCCTTCTGAGATGGAAGCAAACATTATTGGGATGGCGTGACGGGAAATGTTTCTTTGAAGAAATGCTCCTCAGACAGATTCCTTGCCACCAGGAAAATTTTCCTGTATAAGAGATGAGAGTCTCTATAGAGAGCAACCAATTTTTACTCGATTTAAAAGTCAACGGTTTCCCAACTAATAAACTAAGAAACAAGGTATACCAGGGTTGTAATAGCCACACAGGTACTACCAATATTCCGGTGGCTTCATCATGTATAGATTTATCTAAAGCATTAAATATCATAGAAAACAAGGGAAAAACGTAAAAATACTCACCATGCCAAGAAATTGTAAATGCATCGACTGCTGTGGAGGTTGGAATCGGAAACCAGGAAATATATGTATTACATTTTGCATTATAATAAGTTGCAAATAAATCTAACCGCTTATTATTTCTGACATACCTGCTTGTTTAGTTCATATTCTGTTTCAACGGAAGTTTGTCTTGATGCCTTATGGGCTTCCTTTTTTCTTTTGAAGCGAAATAAGATGAAAAGAGTGTTATACGTTTTGTTCACACCAAAGGTTATATTGGTTAAGTTTCGATATTTTACGCTTCCCCCACGATTAATGCAGGATATTGCCGGCTTATTATCGATTCTAAGTAAGACTCCAATATTTTCATTTGTTTAGTAAATAATTGTAAGCCATGACAAGCAACTTTAATTTCGAGCCATGACAAGCAGCTTTAATTTCAAGGTAATTAATATGCTTAGACTTGTCGGCTTTTCCCAAAACTCGCGACATTTTTGGCCGTTACAATAACCTGTAGGAGACGCAGACGCATAAGAAAAAAAAACAAAATTCCGATGAAAACGTACTAGGCTTCAAATTTACGGTATATTCTAGATTGTCTATCCACCAGCTACTAATTTGCTTTGTATCTTTTGAAATTAATATTCTGTCATTGTACGACTTTCCTATTAAGGCTTTAAATTTTGCGCGCCCTTGTCTTTTGATACGATGACGACTCCGAGGAACGGCAGGAGTCGCTGCTACCAAAACACCAATAATTTTTGCAAAATCTCGAATTGTAGTACCTGTCTTGTTAACATATTTTTTAAATTGCCTCTTTTATTGAATTCATTTTCTTAAGAGGTAAAGAAACGGTCGAGGACACGGTCCTCTGAATTAAGTCCTAAGTACCCTAGGTAAGCTATTTTTATGATGGTATTAACTGACTTTTTCTGTATTTATAATAAATCTTAAATCATTTAGGAGCATTATGCACATTGCAAAACAGTAAAGTGCATCAGCCAAGCATGACAAATGGTTGTTGTTGTTAGCTAACGGCTCCTACAGCTGTTGGCCCATTCCCCAATTGGTGTTGTAGGAACCTTTGCAAATAATTAAATTTGCACAAAATAATGTGCGGGAGACATTTAGTCAAATAACTAACACCCTGTAAAGTATACAGCTGTTTTGCAGACAATAGTCTTCAGGAGATAATTTAGTTAAAACAATTTACACCTTGTAAAGTATGCAGATATTTTGCAGACAATAAGGAGTCCATGATTGCAATCTTAATTAAATAGGTCCACCACCATATTAAAATATATACTGTTGGCTCACAGCCTTTTAATCGCTCAAGTGATGATAGAATTTACTGAATAGCCCACGGCTATCCCTCAGAAAATATGGCCCACGGCCTTAATGCCAAATATGTTTTGCCATAACACCCTGTAAGGTATGCAGCTATGTTGCAGACAATAGTCTGCGGGTAATATTTTAGTCAAAACAGCTAACAGTCTGTAAAGTATACGGCTATTTTTCAGACAATAGTCTGCGGGTGATATTTTAATCAAAACAACTAACACCCTGTAAAATATACAGCTATTTTGCAGACAATAACGAGTCAGTCCATGATAGCAATTTTAATTAAATAGGTCCACGACCATATTAGAAATATACAGAGTGTAACATAAGTACGTTAAAATATTCGAATGACGCGTTCCTGAGGAAATTTTAAGATAAAAACTTCATATGAACGCATGTCCTAAACGTGCTAACTTTTGAGATACAGGGTGGCAAAATTATCAGAAAAAAATCTATTTCGTATAATAACTGTCATACTATAGTAGATATCTTTATGATATTTGGGGCCTGTCTGCTATGTATCAAGATGCACTTTCTGATGTACAGACAATTTTATTATTTCTACCAGTGGCATCCGTATTTTAATATTTTTTGAGAAAAAAATGGTACGCCACTGTTTTCTCTTAAAATAAAAAATATTTTTCAAATTCTCATTTATTTCTGAGCAAATTTGATCTCTTGGTTTTCTTTCGTCCGACGCATGATTTTCGCATAAAAAAATAAAAATCGTTTTACTTCAGAGTCAAATCGCTAAAAATCTGATACGGTAACTGTTGTGTGGAAATCTTTTTTCTTTTTTTTCAAGCTATTGACTTCGTTTAATATCAATTGTCAATTAATTTAGAAATAAGTAACTGATTTTACTGTAGGAAAAAATAAAAAAAAAACTTTCATGTACCAATAATGATTACCACATTAGAATTTCATCGAGGATTTCAGCTTGCACAAACATGATTTTTATTTTTTTAAGCGAAAACCATGCGTCGGACGAAAGAGAATCAAGAGATTAAATTTGCACAGAAATAAATGATAATTTCAAAATTAATTTTTACTGTAAGAAAAAGCAGTGGCGTACCATTTTTTTCTCCAAAAATATTCAATGAAATGCCCGTACGGACGCCACTGGTAGAAATAATGAAATTGTCTGTACATCAGAAAATGCATCTTGATGCATAGAAGACATGCACCAAATATGATAAGAATATCTACTATAGTATGACAGTTATTATACGAAATAGATTTTTTTCTGATAATTTTATCACCCTGTATCTCAAAAGTTAGGACGTTTAGGACATACGTTCATATGAAGTTTTCTTTTTAAAATTGCCTCAGGAATACGTCATTCGAATATTTTAACGTACTTAAGTTACACCCTGTATACTGTTTTTTGTCCCTATTGGAATTGATTATTGCTGCATAAACAGGGGAAATATTATACCCACAAGTGTATCTGATTATCATTTGGCGGTGACAAGTTTGGAGTTGGCATAATAAACGATCACTTCTTAGTAAGTCAATAGCCAACTTTTAGTGGAGAAGTCGAATACGTAGGTCCTCGACCCTAGGCTTAATCAATTAATAATTTATAATAAAACTAATATTAAGAATGTTTTGTATTGCGAAGCCCTCGGCCTAGACCTATCCTTTTTCTATTTCCTCGGCAAGAATTTTTCGATTGAGTGCTATTTGTATGCAAATTATAAGGCCCTCGGCCTATGCACTATCTAACTCAATCTAACTAACTCTTTGTAGGGGAGTCGAATAGTTAGGTCCTCGACCCTAAGCTTAATCAAATAATAATTTATAATAAAAATAATATTAAGAATGTTTTGTATTGCGAAGCCCTCCCCTTTCTATGCCCTCGGCAAGAATTTGTCGATTGAGTGCTATTTGTATGCGAATTATAAGGCCCTCGGCCTATGCACTATCTAACTCAATCTAACCAACTCTTTGTGGGTAAGTCGAATAGTTAGGTTCTCGACCATAGGCTTAACCAATCAATAATTTATAATAAGAATAATAATAAGAGTTTTTTGTATTGCGAAACCCTCGGCTTGAACGTACTCTTTTTCTATGCTCACGGCAAGACGAATTTTTTTGATCGAGTGCTATTCGTACGCAAATATTACAAGCCTTTCATCTATGTACCTTATTCTCTATTTCTCTCGGTTGAGCAACGTATTGTACCTTATTGAAAACCTGCATGAATATGAATTTAATAAGCCATCGGCTTATATGCAAGGTTTTTTAATTATTCTAATTATATAAAATCTTAAAGTTGTAATTAGTGAGCTTAGCGTAAACCTCAATACAACTTATCAACTGTACATTGTATCATTGTACGTAGGTATTTGTTCGTAAATATTAGGCCCCGGCCTAGTCCTATACAGGGTGCTACAAATTCGTTTCTTTGTATGGGTATCTCGAAAACCGTAAGAGATACGAGGTCGGTTAAATTGGGGCAAAGTTGCGCAATTAGAGGGTGATTGACATGCCGTCGAGAAATTTAGAAAATTCCGTCTACTTCCGGAGATATCCGTTAAAAAACGAAAATCGTCTATTTTATTTTTATTTTCTCCTTCCTGTGTTTGAAGAGATAAAGTAAAATAAATGTCACATTCTTATTGCCACTTTTTCTCCTCTACAAGCTGGCGGTATCAAATTTTAAATCCGACGTTTCGCTCTCGGGCCCCCTTCATCAACTTAATTTTTTTAAATACGGACCTGGATTTTTTATCTAATTTTTAAAAAGTTTTTGGTCTCCCAAAACCAACGATATATCACACTTGTCCGATAGTGGTAACAAATATTGTCATAAGTAAAATCGGTTCGAAAAGATCGCCCCATCTCTGTCTAACACATTATCTCTTATGGAAAAAATCTGGATTTGTTGATTTATTGATAAGTGCGATACATCGTTGGTTTTAGGAGACCAAAGGCTTTTCGAAAAGTAGATAAAAATTCCAGGTCCGTATTTTAAAAAATGAAGTTGATGAAGGGAGCCCGAAAGCGAAACGTCGGATTTAAAATTTGATACCGCCCGCTTGTAGAGGAGAAAAAGTGGCAATAAGAATGTGACATTTATTTTACTTTATCTCTTCGAACAAAGGCAGGAAAAAATAAAAATTAAATAGATCATTTTCGGTTTTTTACGGATATCTCCGGAAGTAGAAGGAATTTTCTAAATTTCATGACGGCATGTCAATCAATCACCCTAAAATTGCGCAACTTTGCCCCAATTTAACCGACCTCGTATCTCTAAAGGTGCGTCCAGACTTGTGACAAAACCCCGTGACGTGACAGCGTCGCGAACATTTTCACGACGAGGCGAACTTCGATGCGTGTCATCGTCGCCTGTCATCCCCGCGTGTCATCGTCGCGTATCATAGTCCCGTTCACAGCGTTCCGCTCATTTAAATAAAAAACAGTCGGTCATCATGGACGTTGCCGCAGCAGCGTACATAGTTATAGATCATTTATTGCGTAATTCTATAAATGTTAACGTTGTCTCCTGTCCCCCATTCCGTCTTGATATTAAAAAAACAAATACTAATTCGAAACAAAAATAGCCGCTACACTGGTTAAAATTCAATTAAATATGCAAAACGTTCTAATGATACGCGGTCCCGTCCAGACTTGCCGAACTAAGCGGCGTAGCATCCCTTTGATGCGACGCTAAAATACCGACAGGACATGGAACGGACTGATGACACGCGGTAAACGCAGCGATGTCACGCGTTGCGGTTACGGGGTACCGTCCAGACTATGGTTTATGAGTGTCTCACAATTTTTCCAAAAATAAAATTAAAAAATTATAAATTTTTAAAAAAAATTTTAGACACTGTAAAATATACATGTAGATGCAGTGTAATATTAAAAATTAAAAAATAAGGATAAAACTTGCTTAATCTAGAGGCGAGTACTTTCCAATACAAAAGAATCGGGAAAACTGTGAGATACTAATGAACCATAGTATAAGGTGATTATAAGTACGCCACTGCACATCACAACATTTAGGTACAATTTTTTTACTGAACATAAAAGAGATTTTCCTAAGGTATAATGATAGTCACTCATAAAATTTGCGCGATATAACGCACAGTGGGATCCTAGCTACCAAAAATTTGAACAAATCAAGGTTTTACAAAAAAAATAAATATCTCTTAAAATCTAGCAGATATCAAAAATTTGACAAACTACTTTCTTTGCCATGGACCAGTGATTCAATTGACGTACAGTGACAAAATTTAAAAAAACTATTGTGAAAGTTACATGCTATTGAAATTGGAGCAAAAAATCACCGTCTTCTTTCACACCCTGTATATAATATTTCTTGAAAGTTTAAAAAAATCTAACATTGAAAAGTTTTTCCTAAGGGATAAGTCTATCAATCATTAAAAACCGTACGTCGGTATTATATCTGGTTAACAAAATATTTAGTTTTAAATTTAGGCGAAATTTTCCTTGCTCGAAAGCAAATGGCCAGCAGTTTATAATTAAGTGAATTGGAAACAATTATTATTACTTATATATTTGAAAAACGAAAAGATTTTTGAAAAATATGCAGGATGAATAACTACGTTGGGGTTTGGAACCTTCGGCAACATGCAGTAAAACAGAGTTTTATCCACAATACCGAAACAGAATATTTGCACTCGACGCGCATTTCGCTAACCATGTTAGCATCATCAGGAGATGATTAAAACTAAAATTTAAATCTACCTAACTCCCTTTTATACTACTGTTTGCTTAATCAAGCGGTACTAAAAAGAACCAATCCTGGGATCCCGCTAGTCACGCTTGATCAACCAATACAATGGACTATACGGAATAGGCCCTCTATCTCTATTTAAACTATTCTTACATTTAATAATTTCCATACGTTCATATGCGTCTAATAATCTCCTATCAGTTATATTATGAATTAATTTTAAATTTTTAATTGTTATTCTATGATTATTATCAAAAGCATGCTCGGCAACACTTGATTTCTCTGTTCTACCATACTTTAAATGAGCTATATGTTCTTTGAATCTCGTGTGTATAGATCTTCTAGTTTGCCCAACATATTTTTGGTTACAATCCATACATCCAATTTCATATATTCCACTTCTTTCTAATATTTCAATTTTGTCCTTTGGACCACCTAATAATTTCTTAATGTTAAACTGAGTCTGGTATACTAATTTTAAACCTACTTCCTTAAAAACTTTTTGGAGTCCTCTAGTATACTGAGGATTATACGGTATCGAAACGTATTTTGTATTTTCATCCTGATTAACGAAAGAAGTGGAATCACGAATGATCTTTCTAAACAAATGCCTATTAATTAGTTTATCTATTAAGTTAGTATTAAAACCATTAACTTTCGCTATATTCCTAATCGTTTCCTTTTCATTATTAAATCTTTCTCTGCTAAGAGGAAAGTTAACCAAACGGTGTACTAAAAAATGAAAGCTGGCCATTTTATGTTGGTCGCAGTGGAAGGAGTCATTAGGAATATATCGGTTAGTGGCAGTATTTTTTCTATAAATATCAAATTCTAGTGTGTTATTATCGTTCCTAATCACTAAAGTATCCAAAAATGGTAGCTGGCCATTGTTCTCGACTTCATAAGTAAATTTAATGGTGGGGAAACGGTTGTTTAGTTTTGTTACAAAATCTTCAACATTAGCGGTTTTTGTGTCGAAAATCGCGAAAATGTCATCCACATACCTGTACCATACCCTTGGAAAATATTCGAACTCCTCACTGATTTCATTTTCAAATTTACTCATAAAAAGGTTAGCTAAGAACGGCGATAAACAGTTGCCCATTGCCGTGCCTTCAAGTTGTTGATAATAGTTATTTTTGTATTGGAAATAATTTTGATCCATGCAAAGTTTGGTTAAAGTTAAATATTCTTGTTTGATGTCGTTATCAAAACTATTCATCTCAAGTAATTCACCAAGGTAATGCAAGGTCTGTGGGACTGGTACACTAGGGAACAATGAGCTAACATCAAACGAGATTAAAATTTCACCTTCATTAAGAATCGTGTCTTTAATTTTGTTTATAAAATGTAAGGAATTTAGCACTCCTGAATTCTGTTGTTTTATAGGTAAATTTTCAAACTGGTTTGCTAGCCACTTGGATATATTATAAGTTGGTGATCCTATTGCCGAGACTATAGGACGCATTGCCTTCCCGGGTTTATGAATCTTGGGAAGACAATATAATTTCGGCATAGTAGGATTACTTACAGATAATTTGTATCTAATTTGATCAGAAATAAGGTTGCTACATTTCTTCAAAGTGTTTTTAACTTGTGTTGCCATCTTAGATAATGGATTCCTTGAGATTCTGTTATAGGGCCCGGATTCTATTAAATTATCAACCCGTTGAAAATATTCGCTTTTGTCTAATATAACAACCTTATTATTTTTGTCAGCTTTTAGATAGAAAACATCTCTCTCCTTCAATCTCTTGATTAAAGTTTTTCCTTTTCCAGCTCGAGAGTTAACATTATTATTAATTACATTTTTTGAGGTCTGATTTCTGCATGCTTCTCTAACAAATCCTTTAGTAGAGTCCGGAAGATGTTGAATAGAGCTTTCTATATTACCTACAATATGAAGTAAGTTATCCTTTGGATTGCATTGCCTCCACCAAAGGATAACTTACTTGATATTGTAGGTAATATAGAAAGCTCTATTCAACATCTTCCTGACTCTACTAAAGGATTTGTTAGAGAAGCATGCAGAAATCAGATCT
>MU188444.1:0-12382 GCA_016904865.1 Pissodes strobi | reverse complement strand
TTCGAAACTTCCGAATTTACCGTCATTTCACTGCTAGATTCAGACCCGCCGGGACTTTTTGATGTTTCAACTGAATTTGGTTCATTGTTCGAAATCTTAGAATTTACCGTACTTTCGCTGCTAAATTCAGACCCGCCGGGAGATTTTGATGATTCACCTAAACTTGGTTCTTTATTCGATATTCCCGAACTTACATCATCTTCCATGTCAGATTCGCAGATATCACACATAGTGGTATTTTTTGATAAATCATCTGAACTTGGTTCTTTATGCGAAATTTCCGAATTTACCGTACTTTCGCTTCTAGATTCAGGTTCGACGGAAGTTTTTGATATTCCAGCTGAACTTGATTCAATATTCGAAATTTGAGAATTTACTGTACTTTCGCTGGTTGATTCAAGCCCGCCAGGAGTTCCTGATATTTCAGCTGAACTTGGTTCATTATTCGAAATTTCTGAAATTACTGTATTTTCGCTGCTAGATTCAAGGCCGCCAGGTGTTTTTGATATTTCAACTGAACTTGGTTCATTATTCGAAATTTCTGAATTTACTGTATTTTCGCTGCTAGATTCAAGCCCGCCAGGAGTTTCTGATATTTCAGCTGAACTTGGTTCATTATTCGAAATTTCTGAATTTACTGTATTTTCGCTGCTAGATTCAAGCCCGCCTGGTGTTTCTGATATCTCCACTGAACTTGGTTCCTTATTTTCTGAATTTATCGTACTTTCGCCGCTAAATTCAGGCTCGCTAGGACTTTTTGATATTTCGGCTGAACTGGGTTCATTACTTGAAATTTCTACATTTATCGAAGATTTTTCGAATGCTGCAGTGTTGGTAGCTCCCTCAGATTCAAATTTAGTATTTGTTCCTTTCGATTCAATACTAGTAGTTTCTCCTTCAGTTTCTTCTTCTTCTTCACTTAAAGTTTCATGTCCTGAAAAATATAAATTCTTTACTACCGAGAATATACATGAAAAAGATCATTCGAAGTACTCGTATCGGATAGAAACTCATTTTAACGTAAACACATGGAAATTGAGTTTATTCTAATTTCCACTACATTATTACACCGTAACAATTTTCTCACAGTGACTTCTTCTGAGATAAGGTTGTAAACCTTTTATCACAAGAAGTCACTGTGTGATGAAACTAGTGTTACGGCGTAATTATATAGTGAAAATTAGTACAAACTCGATTCTTGCTTGACTGCGTTAAAATTTTTTGTTGGTACAGTATGTACGTAATAGCAAAAGTACTGCGTGCTCCAAAACCATTATTGTGAATATAATAATTTTTCCCTCACAAACAACTTTTTATTTTAATATGGGCAGAATAATTAATTTCATATTTATCAAGGACTAAGAAAAAGTAGAACTGTCAATGTAAATAATGCCTGTTTTTTGTACTTACCATGTCCAGTGGTAGCATACACAAGTCTACCAATATTTTTAACACCAACTACTTCATCATCTTCATTGTAAACCGTATGTTCCTCTAATATTCTAGTATAGTGGTGGGTCCCAGTACGACCAACAAAGTCAACAACGTTCGCAGTTTTAGGAATTATTTCTAAACCAATAAATTCAGTATTAGGAACCTCTCCCAGGCGCGCTGTATTATTCGTTTCATTTTCATCTTCCGACTCTTCATAATTTTCAGCTTCCTCATTTTCAGTAGATTCATCACTTATACTAGTCTCTAAGTTTTCATTTTGCGTAGACGTCGTTGAAGCGACATTTGTTGTAGACTCTAAAGATGTCTTAATTTCAGAGCTTACGGTGGAAGACTCGCTTTTTTCGAGAGTAGTTGCAGTGGATTCGCTTAAAGATGTTAATATCTCCGAAGATGTCTCTGAAATTGCTGATGTTCCTTCCGAAACGTTTTCAACTTCAGCAGATTCTTTCTCAACAGCTGTTGCGGAAAGATTTTCGGTAGTTTCTGTCGATACTTCATTAGAAACAGAAGAAGAAACAGTTTCTGAACTCATTAAGTTTTCTGATGACAATTCGGCAGTAGTTTCTGTTGATGCTTCATTAGAAACAGAAGCAGTTTCTGAACTCATAGAGTTTTCTGTTGACAATTCGCTAGTAGCTCCTGTTTTCGATATTTCCGAATTTACATTATCTTCGCTGTCAGATTCACAGATATCACACATAGTGATATTTCCCGATATTTCACCTGAACTTGGTTGTTTATTCGAAATTTCCGAATTTACTGTGCTTTCACTACTGGATTCAGGTCCGCCTAGGGTTTTTGATGTTTCAACTGAACTTGATTCACTATTCGAAACTTCCGAATTTATTGTACTTTCACTGCTAGATTCAGGTCCGCCGGGTGTTTCTGATATTTCCACTGAACTTGGTTCCTTATTGGAAATTTCTGATTTTATCGTACTTTCGCCGCTAAATTCAGGCTCGCTAGGACTTTTTGTTGACGCTTCATTAGAAACAGTTTCGGAGGTAATTTCTGAGCCCTCTACGTTTTCTGATGACAATTCGCCAGTAGCTCCTATTGATGCTTCATTAGAAACAGTTTCAGAGGTAATTTCTGAGCCCTCTATGTTTTCCGATGACAACTCGCCAGTAGCTCCTATTGATGCTTCATTAGAAACTGTTTCGGAAGTAATTTCTGAACCAACTAAGCTTTCTGATGACAAATCGCCAGCAGCTTCCGTTGATGCTTCATTAGAAACAGTTTCAGAAGAAATTTCTGAGCTTATCAAGTTCCCTGACGATGTTTCGCTAATAGCTCCTGTTGATACTGTATTGGATATACTTTCAGAAACACTTTCTGAGCTCACCAAGTTCTCTGACGATAATTCCCCAGTAGCTTTGGTTGATTCTTCACTAGAAGCAGAAGTTTCATTATTTGCTGAGGCTGTCGTTTGTCCAGAGTCTTCGCTCGATATTCCTTCACTGCATAGTTCACATGTTGTGTACTCTGGACTAGTAGCAGCTTCGGATATGTCACTTGCAGCTGAAATGTAAAGAAATAGTTACAAGTAAGTAATATAAAAATGCATGCGTAACATTTAAATGAAGATTTGCATGCCAAGCCTATTTAATTTATGCAACATTATTACTGTACTGCCTTAAACACGATTGAACCTTCTATGTCGGTTTTTATTGAATATTTCAAACCACTATTTTCCTAAATATCGGTCTCAATGGTATTTTTTAGAGCAAGTTTCTTAGTAGAATTTTACCTAATTTAAATGTTACGTAATGCATTTTCTGCTACAGTATTGTCTTACTTACCCGTCAGCATAAAATACTTCACATAATTTAAATAAGATTTCACTTTATCAGAAAAAATATTTACCAAAAGTTGGTAGCCACTATAATAAGCCATTTAAAAAAATACTTTCGTCATTTATTTTAGAGATTAATATTGCATTGTAAACTTTTGCTAAATTGGAGCTATTTCTTCAAATTCTGACAGTCCAAGGAAAAATACTCAAATAAATGTAAAAAATAAGGAATCTAAAACACAAGAATATAATAACATGGATTTTTATGCTTTAGACAGGCAATTAAAACAACATATTTTTTCTTAAGCTGTCAGATTTTAATTTTGTGCTATTCTAAGAAATAAGCATATTTCTAAAAAATACCATTGGATATGTCGCGCTGTTTATGAAGAAACTTCGTCAAGCTTAAATAAATGAGTTGATTTTCTTATGTATTTAGATTCCTTATTTTCCATACCAAGGTAGACATTTTTGTTAATGTTTGTAAATCCAAACTATTCCTAAAACACACATTTTGTAGGTTAAGTATGCTACTTAACAGAGAAACAAACTGACTATAAACAATAACCACCACGTTCTTCTTAATAATTAATTATATTACCTCATAAATCGGCACTAAATTAGTTGAATAAGCATTTTCATATTAAGTTCTTATTTTCTGTCAAACTTTTTAAACTATATTATATATTTGATGTAGTGTAATTGGGAGCAAGGAGATAATTACCTGTACTTTCTCTTGGTGCTTGCCTATATAAAAAGCTTTAACATTTCTAACGTGGACTGTATTTTGATTTCCCTAATTTTAACAGCGAAATTGACCGTGCCTGGCCAACTAGAGACTCAAGACAAAGAACATAACATCCCGAGATCGCTGTCGTCTCTGTCGGCGCGGTTGCCAACTTTCTAATAGAGATCACTTGAGGAATAAAGTTTATTCTTTATTTTGTAACGAAATATAAGTTATCATATATCAATCTATTCCGCTCCACTAAAGTATATCTATTCATCAATGGTTTTCAATGTTCAGTATATTGATCGGCAGTGACACCTATCTGTGAATGGATATATTTCGCACAGTTAACTACTTAAAGAGAACAGGTACACAGATTTATATCCATAGTTCGCGAATTCGTGTAATTACAGATTTATTTGTCAAGTGTTGCCATCTGTTCGGAAACGGGCTTATCTCGTATAGTTGGTAATCAAGAACGTAGTACGTTGTTCAATACCTGTAAAATTTGCATGTAATCTACAATAGATTGCTACATTTAGCGTATGTTGAATGTTTCCTTAGTTTGACGTCGGGTTTCCGATAGCGGTTGTCACAGGGTAAAACTGCCCAATGAGGGCATTGAAAATCGAAATAGGTAGAACGTAAAAAATTTTGAAACGAAGTGTGTCATCTTGGTTAGAGCGTCTGATGCGGTAAGCGATTAATTTTCTGATCTCAAAATATTTTATTTATCCTGCATATTTTTCAAAAATCTTTTCGTTTTTCAAATATATAAGTAATAATTGTTTCCAATTCACTTAATTATATTTGGCTAAAGCGAGAATTTAGCATTTTTATATTGCACTTTCGAGTGATTGACGATTTCAACAATCTTAATTTTTTATGGTGACCTTTAGGTTTGAATACCGTTTTTTTTGTGGATAATTGCGTATCTTATTGGTCAAATTCGTGTAATTTGATAATGGTTTAATCCAAATATATAGAGAACGTAATTATTTCATCGTTTAGTGGTCATACATATAATTTTACATATTTTCATTTAAATTGAACAGTATTACCTGGGAGATTCTCAGAGCGAATTTTATATGTACCTGTAAAAGGTAGTTAAATGAACTTGAGTAGAATTTCGCTGGATTTTCCTTTGTAGTATTGTTGATCATAGTTTTTTTCAGGATTATTTCATTAATATGTCAGTTTATTAGTAACATCAAGCTAAGCATATAATTATTATCACTTACCGTGTCACGATTTATCTATGATGTATCGACATTAATTTACATTTATGAGGGGTTGACTCACATATGTGAATTTACTTTTTTTTTTCTCTTTACCTTTTATCTTAATTTATCTCTCAAGGCGAGTTAGAGATTACATCGTCTTTATCTTTAATTAATTGAGACTTAATTTACCTTCAATTATCCTGTATGTGCCAAGGGCCATAAATATAGCTTAAGTAATAGAAATTATTTATTTGGAGTCATAAGACTCGATGTAAAAAGAGGTTGTACCTCGATTTTTCTAGTTTTTCAATTATCGTTTATGTGCCAAGGGCCATATTAAAGAAAAGTAATAGAAATTACTTATTTGAGTTATAATAAGACTTATTTACAGAGAGGTTATACCTCGATTTTAATATTTATCATAAAAATTAAATAAACTTTTGTTTAAATTTGCCGAGAGCCACTGTTTTAAAACAAGTTGCATAATTTTTTGAATTTCATGCCTCAAAGTAAGGAAGAGGAATATCTTGAATAACAGTAGCTATTGATAATTTTTGCTTAACAGTAGTTATTTATAATTTTTGCTTAATTTAAATTCGTAATTTAAGTTTTCGATTATACCTGCTGTAATCAGTAAATTTTCAAATTGTTGATCACTTCCTCCAATCGTAATTGTCCAACTGAGGTCCACAGGATATTTCTCTATATAATTTACTGGCGAATTACACTGGTCTGAAGATTCTTTCATGTTAACACTGTGATGTACAGGCCCGGGTACCCGATTTAACTGAAGAAATGTAAAACTTTTAGTTAAATTTTAATCGTTCAAATGAAAAAAATAAATATTGGAAGTCATTTGCCCTTGGACTATAAATCCAAAAACAGATAGGAAATTCAAGTTCACTAGACACGGTTTTGCGCGCGGACTATTCCACCACTTAATTCGGCATTCATGCAGTTTCCCCCGAAAATCTTGATAAAAAGAACTCCATTGGTCAATAGGCGTTGCCAGAAATGTTCGTCATCCAAGTCGAGGACCTGAGTGAACTCTGCAGTATTACCTTGAAAAGCAATTGAATGACCTAATTTTGGTCCAGAGTGGAAAAAACCCAGTTAAAACGCGAAGAGACGTTGTCGGCGGAAAAGAAGCGTCTTGCGTCATCACCAATGTTCTAATTGCTGCAGGCAAAAATTCCAGGTATTTCTGGGAGAAAGGCACGCCTCGAAAGTTGCGAAATATCACGCGGTTCTTAGGTGGCCGGAGATTCTGGATTTTTCTGGGGGACAAAACGCGTAAAAATTTCTGCTATAAAAGCATGATTATATCCAAGAAAAATAAGTCTTATTCTCCAGTCCAGTTGCAGTGGGTCGCTATGGCCAAATTCAAAATGTTATAAGAAATATCAGATGTAGCGAGCCGCTATGCTGAATTTCATTTAAATAGTTTAAAAGTTAAACTAATAATTTTGTAGTCGATAATATGGTCTTAGTTGTGACCAAACCGAGAGTAGTGCCTTTCAGTTTAAGGGCTCGTGGAAATAACGAAATAAATAATTGAATTCATGTCAACGATTCGAAAAGTAAAGAAAAGTAACGGGGTGAACCATCGTCATTCATCGAGAGTTAAGATGTTCAAATCCAAGAAAAGGGAGCAACGGCGACAGGTTCAGAGTTCACGTTAGAGATAGACTGTAAGTTTAGTTATAAAAATTGTTAGTATATTTGAAAACATTTATCGGTGACTGTTTGCAAGAAATTCATGAATAATTCAGTATCACATTTCAGTATTCGAGTTAGACAGTAAATCTAATCTTAAAGCATAAAAATTGTTAGTATATTTGAAAATCTTTATTGTTGACTTTGTGCAAGAAATTCATGAGTTTCAGTAAAACATTTCAGTACTCGAGTTAGACTATAAATGTAATTCTTAAAGCATAAAAAATTACTGTATATTTGAAAACATGTAGCGTTGCCTGTTGGCAAGAATTTCAGGATTGTTTCGGTAAAAACAATTGAGTGTTAAATTTCGATAGTAAGCAAATTTAAATGATGAGGCAGAGTGCCTGTATATTGGGAAACGTTTAATGTAGTATTTGATAATTTCAAGAGTAGCCCATTAAATAATTAATGTTATAATACTTCGCATTTTATTTAATTAATTCACTGCAGACAAGAATATCGCTGACCGAAATTATTTTATTACTCCATATTTTTGACTGGCTAGGAAAATACAATATTTTAGGAAAGTTGATACACTGAAAAAAATTCACAGTGTCTAATAATACCAGTGTCATTTTCATTTATTGTGCCAGTTCTGATTGTCTGACGCTGTAGATACGAGGTCATATTAAAAATGTAAGCGAATAAATTTAGCCACTATAAAAAAGCTCCCTTTCACTTATTTTATCAATTTCAAAACATCATTGATGTGGCTTATATTTATTTAATTATATTTAATATACTTGAGAATAGAAAGTAAGTGTTGGTAAGAGGCATAAAGTGGTTTTCAACTAGGTAGCGGAATATGGGTGGTTGCCCAAATGTAAAGGAAATTATTTTACGTCGAACTTAGGGTGTCAACACACTGGTACTGCGAACCCGTTTACAGCTAATGAACAAAGATTGACGAAACGGCCGAAAAATACAGTAAGTAAAGGATTAGGGTAAATCGGCGTTCATTACAATCGACGATTTCAACAATCTTAATTTTTTATGGTGACCTTTAGGTTTGAATACCGTTTTATTTTTGGTGATAATTGCGTATCTTATTGGTCAAATTCGTGTAATTTGATAATGGTTTAATCCAAATATATAGAAAACGTAATTATTTCATCGTTTAGTGGTCATACATATAATTTTACATATTTTCATTTAAATTGAACAGTATTACCTGGGAGATTCTCAGAGCGAATTTTATATGTACCTGTAAAAGGTAGTTAATTGAATTGGAGTAGAATTTCGCTGAATTTTCCTTTATAGTATTGTTGATCATAGTTTTTTCAGGCTTATTTTTTTAATATTTCAGTTTATTAGTAACATCAAGCGCAACATATAATAATTATTATCACTTATCGTGTCACGCTTTATCCATGATGTATCGACATTAATTTACATTTATGAGGGGTTGACTCACATATGTGAATTTACTTGTTTTTTTCTCTTTACCTTTTTAAATTTATCTCTCAAGGCAAGTTACAGATTACTTCGTTTTTATCTTTAATTAATTGAGACCTAATTTACGTTCAATTATCGTTTATGTGCCAAGGGCCATAAATATAGCTTAAGTAATAGAAATTACTTATTTGGAGTCATAAGACTCGATGTAAAGAGAGGTTGTACCTCGATTTTTCTAGTTTTTTCAATTATCGTTTAAGGTACAGATAGACATGCTACTAGGTAGCACGAAAGCATACTATTATTGAGCAATTGCTACCTAGTGGAAAATGTGTCGAAAACATTGCTAGTATCGAGCATGCTTAAACGAGCATGCTCACAAATCGAACAACGGTCGATTTTTGAGCGTGCTACATGTGGCGGGGGTGAAAGAGGGTTTGCTCATAAGCAAGTGTGGAACGTATTTATAATGAGCATGCTAGTATCGATCACGGTCAATGTCCTCGATCAGTAATTCGCGGCAGGTGTGCGTCTGCGACTTCGCGCCAAAATGTCTCGCTGGGGAGATGAAAAAACACTAAGATTCGTAAGTCTTTATCGCAGCTACAACTGCCTCTGGAACTCACGGTCACCATTGTACAAAAACAATATAGCAAGTGTTGGGAAACACCCCAACAGGTGTAGAAACTAGCGTTTTTCACCGTATAGTTTGCTGATAACACCCTGTATGTATGTAGAATGAATGAGCCATAATAAATCCATGAATATATTTATTTCACCCCGGGTACAACCCAATTTGTACATTTAAATGAGCAAATGTCAAGTTCTTTAATGACCCTTAGTTCAACCCTGGATGGTCGATTCCATCCGATACAGCTAAATGTCATTTTACCAGTTCGATTGGGGTCAATCCGAGCATTTTCAATTTAATATATTCGTGTCTCCGTCAGTAAACAGCAGTCTGTCAAAGAAAGAAAGAAGATGTTTTCCCCCTCTTAGATAAAAACTGACGCCGAGCTTTCCCGCGTTATTGTCCCTCCCGAAATCGAAAGAAATTTCATATTTGAGTTCAGTTAAAACGTTCGCTCAAAGAGCAGTAAAACGTGCTGTTCTCTGGCCAAAGGTCAAATTCCTTTTTGGGCCAATTTCTCTTGTATGCACAAATATTAGAGAATATTCCGTGCACCTCAGTTATCTTTGTCCAAGGTTGGACAAAGTCCTCCTTTTGGGCTTTTTAAGCAATTCTTCGAAGTCAGAACGATATATAGCGTCCCCTTTGGAAAATGGAACATAAGATGGCGGACTGACATTCCTGGTCAAATTTCTGTAAGCAAGGTGAAAGTTGGATTTATGGTTTCCGTAAACACAAAGATTAAGTTTGGAAAATATCTAACTAAAATCTCTCCCCGTTGAAGTCAGGTAAAGCAGTCATAGTGAAAAGGTACGCTGTATGAAAGTTGCTAAGTTGGAGAACAAAAAGTAGTAAAATAAGAAAGATAAAACACTCATTTTAAATCAAGCAATCAAGACTTTTTAGTAGATATTTCTCATTTTAAGAAACCTTTTTGTAATATTAGTTTTATACTTGAATGAACGAATGATGAATAATTGGAAGTTTTAGTCTAAGAATTGTACATATATAATTTCTATTTAACATAGAAAACGCTGTTCATTTATATCTATCATATTTAAACGCAATTTAAACCTGCATTATTAAATTATATCAAACCGAATACATGTTTCAATTTATCTCACCACCCTATATTATACTGTCCATTAAAAGTGGTTAATTAAGATACCACACCCGCCTTTATGGTTGGTATTAAACAATAATAAAAGCACTTGTTTATCCCGACCAGCAAGAAATAATGCTTATCAATAACAACAACTCTGACTGTAAAAATTATAAAAACCAAAATTAAAAACTTAAGGTCTGTCTACCACTTTGAGGTAAAAAAAAATTGACGATTCGAAGCGGTCTAGATCTGGTGCCATAGAAGTATACCACCCACCCATACCATGGTTTAAGGCAGCCGGGCTAGCATTTCGCATATCTGTATCTTGTTTCTGTATAGCGCTTTCAACTTTAGAGAGCAGCTCATCAGATTGATGCGGCAGCATGCGTAAATGATTTTTTTCTACGAGCGTGCGCAAAGTAGCTACTTTGCGCACGCTACTCAGTGCGCAAAGTAGTACTTTCCCGCACGCTATGCGGGAAAGTGTACGGGAAAGTAAAATTCTCTAAAATCACCAGAAACAAGAAAATGTTCATATATTTTTAGAAACTTTACACTTTTGGACTTTTTATGCAATATAAGAAACCGTTTTAAGTCATAATTATACTCTTTTCCTTAAAAGTTTCCGTAATTCGCGATATTGTAACTTACACCAAAAGCCATATATTTTGAAATCCTCGGTATAGTAGTAAAAAATTATGTCAAGCAACTATACTTATAATTGTCAGATTGACATATTTTACACAAATCTAGGTGTAAAACGAAGTATCCCAAAAAACATAATCCTCAGCTTCGCTAGAAAGCCTTAAGAAAAGGGATAGTTCTAATGACCCCAAGATTTACCAGAATGTATCCTGGCTCGTGGAAGAAAAATGTGATTGATCGAATTATTTATGCAACATAAGAAAACCGTTTTAACTCTTAATCATTCCCTTTTCTCTCAAAGCTTCCGTAATTCACGATATTAAAACTTAAACCAAAAACCATATCTTTTTAAGTCATGTCAGGTCAACAATAATAGTCATGTAAAGCAACACTAGATATAACTGACAGATACTTTTTCTTTTATTTAAATACGGGTCATTATTATTCTGTGCTTGTTTGGACTGCGCTCGTAGAAAAAATATTGTTCCTAACACTTGCGCAAAGTGACTTCTCCGCACTCGACTGATTGACCGAACTCCGCTTGGCGTCGTTCGGTCAACATCAGTCGCGTGCGAAAAAGTATCACTTTGCGCACTTGTTAGGAAAATAACTATTATAATCTTCAATATCTTCTTCTCGCATTTCTACCAACAATCAAGTACTGGCTCCAAGGTTTTCTCTTCTATTTATCCAATCGCGGACCTAAATCGTCCTATTCCTCCTTTTTTTCTTTCGTGTTGACAGAAAATTTCGGATGCATTTCATTGCAAGCAATAAGATTATTTTATTAATTTCTTTGCGGATAGCCACTTAGTTTTCCATGTTTCTACACTACATTGACAGTCTGCTAGTAAATGACATGTCTATCGGAGTGTTTGCTTTGAGCATGATTATTCAGGAGCATGCTTAAAAGGAGTATGCTGATCTCAAGCAAATGTATCAGTTAAAAGAGCGTGCCCGTTTTAAGCATGCTCATAGGCATGCTTTTTTACTAGCATGTCTATCTGTACCTTTATGTGCCAAGGGCCATATTAAAGAAAAGTAATAGACATTACTTATTTGAGTTATTATAAGACTCATTTACAGAGAGGTTGTACCTCGATTTTAATATTTATCATAAAAATTAAATTAACTTTTGTTTAAATTTGCCGAGAGCCACTGTTTTAAAACAAGTTGTATAATTTTTTGAATTTCATGCCTCAAAGTAAGTAAATTTTCAAATTGTTGATCACTTCCTCCAATCGTAATTGTCCAACTGAGATCGACAGGATATTTCTCTATATAATTTACTGGCGATTTACACTGGTCTGAAGATTCTTTATTATTTATTTCATGTGAACACTGCTGGAAAACTACCATTGTCCACGTCATTGTGCCGTATCGGTTGAGGGAGGCGATACTGTGAGAACCTTTTAAGTCTTAAGACATCCTTGAGATTGTTAACTTAGGAATAGGCAGAAGCAGGTCCCAGTAAAGGTCCCAATACGGTTGCATGTTTATAGGATAGTTGGACAGGATAGGTACGAATTAGAAAAATCAAAAATTGTAAAGACCAGTATAAACTTTTTTTTATTTATTTAAAATTTGTTAATCTTTAATACTAAATTTAATTTAATTTTCATCACATAACACGCTTATTTATAAACCGAATTTCAAGTAATGTTTGTAAGCTATATTTTCAGTG
>MU188443.1:32810-53997 GCA_016904865.1 Pissodes strobi | reverse complement strand
TTGGCAAGTATACTAATAACAAAAGAACAAAACATTCTCCAGTGGCGTAACGTTTAAGAAAAAAATCAAGAAAAAATTAAAAGTTGATGTACTTAACTCAAATTTCATATTTAGATTACCTTTTTAATTTGGAAGAACTTTTCCTTATAAGATTTTGCTGCATCTTTATAAATTAAGGTACTTTACTCTTGACGCGATTTCGGAAATATGAGGTTTGCGCCCGCACTAAAAGCAGTTCAGAAAATTCGAAATGCTCATTCACTGTTTTAGGGCAAGCACCAACTTTTAGGATATAAAAGTTTCCCATATGTTGCATACTTTTTTGGACACACTGTATATAAGATATTTTCAAAATTTGCGGAAATGTTCCAGTAATGAAAATAAAACTTACAAGTACAAACCCTCCGCGGGCACAAGCCATGTGAATAATATACCATTCTATAATATTTGGAGCCCAAATTCCAACACGATCACCAACATTGAGACCGATACCTCTAAACCCAGCAGCTAGCTTATCAGCCTGATTTAATACCTCCTGAAATGACAGTGTTTGGTGTTGCGATCTTGAAATAATTGCAGGCCGATCACCATACCTCTGTGCAGTCTGTTCCAAAACTTTCCCTATTGTCAGATGACGTAGAGGCTCACTTCCTGGATTGTGAATGTAACTTAAGTTACTGTAACTTCTAAATCTAAAACAAAAGTAACTCTTTCACCTAATTTTCAAAAGCAATAGTGAAAATGTATATTTAAACGCGCCCTATTTTATTAAAAAATTTATTGACTTGAGGTATTCTCTTCCCAACATTTTACTTTTGGAATAAATGCTGTTCAAAAACCATTTGAACATGTTTGAAAATCTATCGATTTTATTCTTATTATATTAACAATCTACGCCACTGCCTTTGACATTCCAATACACGGCAATTATATTGCCAATGAAATCTCACATCGGGACATACAGCTCGAAACCAAGAAAAACACATTATCGCTGCTCGTTTCACTGATGCATTCGCTCTTAGCTCATGAAAGTAAGCAGTCCCCGCGGCGCTTGGTCACGTAAACTCCTTCGTTAGTCCCATCGAAAAAATGGCGGACTTAAGCTGCTCATCAACAGACTAATCAGCTGCGAACACCTAGGATGTCGCTGTTATGGGACTCCTTTGTCTGGAGGACTGCCTCGCTCTGGAATGGACTCCCGAGTAACGTCTTTCCCAAAAACCACATCCTACAGCGCTTGAAGTCCAAGGTCCGCTGTCATCTTCGCACACGCACCGCTCGTTGAGTGGTATTGGATTTTCCTTTTGTGTGTGTGTGTGCCGAACATAAAAATTCAAATGCATTTGTAAATTTTTTTGATACTATAGACGCAGTGGACCTTATAAATGAATAAATTTTTAATGCTAAATATTGGCTTTTAGACAGTGGTGCATGACCATATGTGCTCCGATAAAAATGAAGAGACTGGAGACATAAAAGTGAAAATCGGTAATAAATCCTATATTCAAGTACAAGAAATAGGCAAGGTAAACTTAAAATCATGGAATGGACAGAATTGAATAATGTGCTTTTTGTGTTATAGTTTAAGATAAACAAACTTATTTTCTGCAGGCAAAGTTCTAGACAGGGAAATAATGAGACTATAAGAGAACATTATCTATACATATCAGCAGAACGGCAGAGTAAAGAGAGATAATCGAACACTGGTGGAAGTATCAAGAATAATGTTACATAACGGTAATACTAGCAAGAAATTTTGGGCAGAAGCGATCAATGAGGCTGCATTCAAGTTAAAAAGTATAGATAAAAGCTCTATAAACGGTTCAATTAATTTTTAATTGTGACATAATAAAGAACTTGATGTACATTTTCGTAATACTTTTGGTGCAAAAGTAGCTGTGCACATTCCCCGGGAAAAGAGACAAAAGCTGGATCCTAACTGCGGATGTAGAAAAATGGTTGGATACAGTAATGAGACCAAGGGGTACAGAATGTATTTTTCTGAGAGGTATAAAGTAGAAATTCATAGAGATGTCGTTTCCGAGCTAGAGAATTTAACAATTGCACAAAGAGAAAATTAAATAGAAGATGGAAAATATAAAATTAAAATAAAGGGTTGAAGAAAGTTTAGATACGTGTGTTAAACACAAATTCAACGTGGAGTGAAATGCAGTGACCAGAAAATAACGGTCGGTATAAAGCTAGTTGGATTGGAGGCTTTCAGCAAAATTACGAAATTTTTTATGATATATATGCTCCTGTTCCAAAACTTAACACAGTTAGAATATTCATTATAATAGCAAATAAGCTCAATATATCTGTTTATCAAATTCACGTATCAGGGCGCATTTTTGTATGGGAATGTTACAGATGAGGTATATGTCTGCCGAGAACCAATAGAGACAATTATTGTAGTATTGTATTACAATTAAATAAGTCAATTTATGGCTTAAAAAATGCCCTAAATGTAGGATTCAAAATGTTGATACTGTAATGTCAAGTTTGGGCTTCGTTAGGTTACAGATTGACTTTTGCTTATATTCTACTGTACTGATGATTAAAAAATGTTTGTGTTACTACTTATATGTTAATCATTTGCTGAGTTTGGGAACTGATTCGAAATATGTGAACAAACTTAATAGCAGGCTCAACAGAGAATTTGAAATGATATTGCCTCAAATTATTTGGGGATACAAATATAACAAAATTTAAAAGAATACTTTACTGGGTTAAACCTAGCATGTGTTGAGAGTTTTAGAAAAATTTGAGATGTAGAGAGTAAGTCAGTAAGTACAACTATCCTTGTATATTTTGATTGTTCGGTACTATGGGTAAGTAAGAAACAACAAACCGTGTCAATTTCTTCAACCGAATCTGAATACATTGCTGTTTTTTGCACTAGCTGAGGTTCGTTGGTTAAGAAGAATTTAACGTAGAGGTAAACTTACCTATCAACATTTATGAGGACAACAAATTTGCAATAAGGACTGCAATAATCCCGAGATGAATAGAAGACTTAAGCATCTGGATATTAGTATAATTTCATAAAGGAAAATATAAGTAACAATTTGATCAATATTGTTTATTATTATATTGACAATGAAGATCAAACTGCAGATTTGTTAACTAAACCTGTTTCTAAGTTTAAAATGCTTAAGTTCAGAGAAGGTATTCGTCTCATTTGGAAAATTTACTTGATTCAAGTGTTCAGGGGGTGAATATATAACTGCATGCTTTACATATTAGAATATTAGAGGTTTGCTTTGAGTAAGCGGTTTTATTTTGTACACAATTATTTTATTGAAGGGGCATGTTGTCATTAAGATGTATGACCGTATAATAGCATCGTTTTGCTGGTATGAAGTCAACTTGGCTACGTGGATTGTAGATATTTCGTGTTATAATCTGCTTATAAATGTAAGTATATAATTCATTTATTTGAGTGATTATAATGTATTCTGCCAATTATGTAAGACATAATTCAGTATGTCACATGGTGGTGCCAACGACGCCGACGGCGACGTTCTCAAGCACTCAAAAAGGTCTGGCCCTTCAAAAATAGCTTTATCCCGTTCATCTAAGTCTTTAATGAGCTACTTTGCTATAACGAGTACATCTGATAGACATTGGGAAAATACCCGTGAAGTATAGCCGTTGCATAAATATCTTCTGTTTATCACACTGTCAAACACTCTTTAAGTTATGATAGTATGGATTGCTATCGCAAAATGTTGCCTTTGATATTTTCTGACTCAAGTACTGCCAAGAAATTTACATGCGGTAGAACAAAAAGTGAGGCTTTAGTGTATGAAATTTTGGTGAAAGAATCAGAAAATAGGTAATGTACTTAAAAGTATAAGCGATAGCAGTTAAAACGTTCCCGATATGTGTGAGGTATTTTAGTTATGAAGACATCATTTAAAATAAATTGTTGGATTTTGTCGAAAGCAATACTGAAAGTGCAGTGTGATATAATAAAAGTGCTTTGTGTGACTTCGGAAAAGTGCAATTTACCCTTAAAACGAATTTCTACATATGATGCAGAGAATCAGTGGCGGATTAACCCAAAAGGCCGCCCGGGGCTAACAATATCTGCCGCCCCCATCCTTCATATTTAGTTTTACACACATTTAAGTGTAATTTTAAATATTTATAATTAAAGTTTAAGTTTAATAAAATAATATACGCATGAAACTACATAATATAGTGTTATATTTTAAATATAAATGCAACCAACAAACACTTAAAAGTTAATTAAACGAAAATATTTAAACAAAATAGAAATTGAAATAAATTAGCATAAACTAGGAGCATTTATAAAAATAAAATAAAGCACAAAATGGAGAAAACTGGCTATCCACAAAGTAGGTAAGTAATGAAAAATCCGTATATGTTTACTTTTCTTGATTTGCGTCTGACAAATTCATCAATTATTGAATCAAAATTTTAGCTCTTCCAAAAGACCACTGTTAATGCATAAATAGCAAGCGCATAAAAATTTTCTTGCTTTAGGGAATTTCTTTGATAATTTTTCGTTTTCTTCAAAATAGTGAATGATCTTTCTCCAGTTGCGTTCATGATTATTAAGCACAGGGAGATTCTCAAAATTATTTCTATATTGGGATATGAAGGTGTAATTTTATATTGATGCAATTAATTACTTGAATTGCATGCACTCATTTCTTGTAAATCATTAGGATATAATTATTCTAATAGAGATTGACATTTTTCTAAAGTAGCCGTATCATCTAAAGTTTATAGATTTAACAAAAATGAAAATTTTAATTCAATGTCAAAATATGCAGCCCCTCTATATTTTAAATCGCGAAGTAAATTGTCTATAATTTTATAGAAGGCCTGTGTCCTAAATTTTCTTCTGACGTCATAGACAGTTCAAGTACCTGGTCAAAGTCAAGTGCCTACCACCTACTTGAATTCCCACATTCTGCAGTACCACTCTCTCCTGTACATTTTGCCTTGGCAAAAAGATTGTCAATTTTTGGTGTCTTTTCTAAAACTCTAAGTAGTTTTTTCCTTGCTCAGTTTTGTGTTTACGCCAAAAGGCACCACTCTCTTTTTTACTAATTGCATTTTATAACACTAAGGAAGTTGATTTTACTATTCTACTATTCATTGAATGAATTTTATTCTCTTTTAATCCCACCGACACAACGGACGCACCGACCCCATTATGCTATTTTTTGTATACTCACGACAAGCGACAAGGACGACAAGCTCAATCAAGCCAGCCAGATTGAAAGCATGAACATGAAAGTCAGCTACCATCCTCAATTGGCAATCGGGTCGGAAGCTTTCTGGCGGTTCAGCATTACTCAGGCTGGCTGGATAGATCGAGCGGGGTAGGGGCAATCCATTGTCGAGTTTGTATTGTTGGTGGCTGGTGGCTTACATATCTTACGGTAGCTCATAAAATGCCTAGTGGGATTCACACTCTAAAATCACGATTCTCAGGTCTCGGGTACGACGACTAATGTCATTAAAGATAGAATGACATAAGCCTATCGAATAATTACTAAATATACCATAGCTACTGATCTCATGTTCAGCCCGCGCCACCCCTCTAGATTCAACGCCCGGGGCTTAAAGCCCCTTAGCCTCCCCCTTAGTCCGCCACTGCAGAGAGTGCTAATGTAAATTTTGAAACAAATCATCCGGTTTACACAAATCTGAGATCTTTGAATGAAAATATATTGAAGGCGAACTGCTAATAATGTTCTACATAACATGTGCAAATTTGCTTGTGATAAATTAGATGTTGGATCCCTGATCTTGAAAACTCACAGTAATTTTTCGCACTCAGCAAAAAGACTGGTAGAATTAATTGAAATATTTTAATCAGAATTGATACGACATGTACACACACGTTTTATTTCATTATCTCCTACTCTTCGACGGATTATTAAGGTATGGCCAGCAATAAAATCATACTTTATGAAATCTAGTAACTGTCCAAAACTGATTAAAAATGTTTTTGAATCTGAAGAAGAAGAAATCAGAATTCTTGCCTATTTGAATTTGGTTCACAATATGATGAATTATCTATTAATGACATGCACACCTAGTTATGTCGCCTTCGAACTAAGCTAAAGTCAAGGCATGAAAACATGGTTTTTGGATTTAAGTGAAACAACTTATTAATAAATTAGAAGAGCCACAAGAAAATACGATGATAGATGATTGATTTTCAATCATTCTGTGGAAATTTTCTTACATATTTGGAAGCACGGTATGATTTTTCAACTGAAAATATCTTTAATAGATTAGGTTTCGTAAACATGGTAGAAAAACCTCTTTTTGAAGATCTAGAAAATTCTGTAGATCTTTTGCATATGGCAGCACTAAACCATCTATGGAAGTCATTATAGAAAATTAAGGGGTGATTCTGCAGCGAACAAATGGAAACCGCTAATTAAATTATTGCCACAAGAGCATGTGCAACATATGTTCAAGCTAGCATCTTTTGTATTAAGTATACCAACTTCTAATTGTTTCGTAGAAAGGGTTTTCTCATCACAGATGAACCTAAAATGGTCAGATAGAAGAAACAAATGTTAATAATATCAGAATTGATAGTGCAATTCCACTTTACCTTAAACTGTGAAGATTTCTACAGGCACATAAAAGAACGCAGGGACATTCTTGAGAAAATTAAATTATCCACAAAGTATAAGTAGAAATCATTTATTATTCAATTGAACCCAGATTTTTTGTTTCGTTTGGCTATGCTATTATTAGATTAGGTGTTTAGGTATCTACTTGTATTAGACACGCACAATAACTCTCACCATTTGATTATTTAATTGTTTTTGTAATGTGTGCTTATTTTTCTTACTCTAAGTTAGTTAATAAAATATTTTTTTTTATTTGTTTTTCATTAGGTATATTATGTCCCAATTTTTTTTGTAAATTCCCGATTTTTGTAGGTTTAACATTAAAAATCCCGACTCACTGAAATAAAGATCTGGCATACATGCTTGGCCCTGAACTGATTTCGAATTTTGAAATTACTGTCTGTCGGATTATGCTTATAAATATCACGAAGTAAACCAAGGATAAAGTAGTCTCGAGTATATTCCCTGAGGTCCTGTTCTGGTAAGTCCGTAGCAAGTTTTCTCCTGAAAGGGGTGACAAAAAAACCCTTAAAACTACATTCGGCTGCAATATAGATATTAGGCATAAACGAAAATTTTGGATATAAATCCGAAATTAAAATCACACTAAAATCTAAGTAAGTAAAGGAGCTACAAGCTTCAACAAGAACCCAGGTAAAAAATTGGCATTTGTTTTTGTCCTTATTAACTGTTGCCACTCAGAGACGTAGACAGGGGTGGGGGAGGGGGGCTTGACCCCCCTGTTTACTGCTTGTGTCCCCAATGATCCACCCTAAACATTTTTGAAAAAATATATAAACATTAGTATTTCCGTAAATGAACACACCTTAATTTTTAAATCTCATCTCAAAATGTATTACGATAAAATATACTCTGCACAGGCACAAGAAAAATTTAAAAATAATAGTGCCTAAAAAAATCTATGACGAGAAATCTTAATCTATTACGAAACTTAACGAAATTTAGTACGAAAAATAGACGCTGCTGGCAACACTGGGCCCGCTGGATCCAGCACAGTCGTCAATTCGCAGTATCCACAGTGCGCAGTGACATAGTTAACATTCTATATTCTATCATCCATAACGTAAACGTGACTACCGCTTCGTTCTCGGTCGAGTGAACACGGGTATCGATCTTTTCGTCATCAGCTTCATATACAAATATGATCAGTTTTGGAGGCGCGTGGTCAGCGTTCGGGGACCGTTTTGATATCCCGACGGAGAATCTGATATCTAGCCGGGGGTTTAAGCCTTAAAATTCCGTGCATGTACAAAATTTAAATGTTTGTGAACGTCCAGCAGGTGGTGTTCGAACTTTAAAGCAAGCCGTGTATGTACAAGTCGGAGCCTCCAGGAGTACATTCTTGACATACTGGAGGGTCTAAAAATAGTATATCTGTCCAACAGGGTATAATTAATCTGGAAGAGTCGCTCCAGCTCTTGCTAAGCCCGGACAGGGGTCTTTACTGGCTGAATTGCTCATTCAAAGGCCAACAGAGAGTCGTACCACTGCTACTACTACTATAACCTAAATGTGGACTTCCGTTTCGTCTTCGGTCGAGTCAACATGCGTTTTGTAGCGGCTCCTTTGTCGCGATCTTGGGTGAACACGTGGCTATTGTTCAGTGGCCGTTTCTCCCCGAGGAAGAATCGGGTGTCCTAGCCAGAAAAAAAATCGCCATTCATTTCTGTCTATGCCTGCAAAGATTCAGCTCACATCCGCCACTTTACGTGTTCGCCACCTTGAAGGGTCAAAAATATAGAGTCACTAAGCCAGCATTCCTTTCAGTTCGCTATACCGACTATATACCACCAGAGTCCTTAGATGCATCAGTATATAACCATATGGATTGAGAGGGGTGAAATGGAACAGTGGACGATGACTGAAGTCAGATCCCCTTAGTTGGTCGGTCCGAGGCATATCAAACCAAGTTTCTGGGTGAATTCCGTCCAGGGAAGCCCACACGTAAAGCAGCAGCAGCATAACCTAAATGTCTGGCTAGAAGTTGTTGTGTTATCTATTGCTCTAAGTTATAAGAAAGCAATATTTTATTTGTGCTTACGAATAAGGTGCTTGTCCAGAAGAATCTACAATTTCATTGATTTGTTTCATTGAGGCATGTTTTTTAACGATTTTTAACGACTTTTGGGTGAAAATTGGGCGTGGTACCCCACAAATTTCCGATCGACCACCGGAGGCGCCTCGCCTGTGGCGAGCTATTTCAGTTGCCTCACTAAATTTAGATGTGCCTAACTGGCTCCCCAAAAATAAGATTATTTCTACGTCCCTGTTGTCACTTATGGTAAAGAGGGTTGTAAATTATAATTATTATCCGAGAGAAAATGACATGTTTAAGGGTAGAAAAAATAACTGACATTTTGATTATGTATAGCTAGTTGTTGAAATCCCGAAAAAAGTGAGGCAGAGATTTGTAGGCTGTTTAATTAAACGTATCCGGAGAAGCCTATTAGCAGATCAACGGTGAGCTATAACACCATTCATTCATTTCTAATGAATGGGAATATAAAAAAAATTACAAAATCTGAAAGGAAGTCAATAGTGGTAATTATGTTGGGGTTTGGAACCTTCGGCAACATGCACTAAAACTGAGCTTTATCCACAATACCGAAACATAATTTTTGCACTCGACGCGCGTTTCGCTAACCATGTTAGCATCATCAGGAGATGATTAAAACTAAAATTAAAATCTATCTAACTCCCTTTTATACTACTGTTTGCTCAATCAAGCGGAACTAAAGAGGACCAATCCTGGAATTCCACTAGTCACGCTGGATTAACCAATACAACGGACTATACGGAATAGGCCTTCTATCTCTGTTTAAACTATTCTTACATTTAGTAATTTCCATACTTTCATATGCGTCTAATATTCTCCTATCAGTTATATTATGAATTAATTTAAATTTTTTTATTGTTATTCTATGATTATTATCAAAAGCATGCTCGGCAACACTTGATTTTTCTGTTCTACCATACTTTAAATGAACTATATGTTCTTTGAATCTCGTCTGTATAGATCGTCTAGTTTGCCAAACATATTTTTGGTTACAATCCATACATCCAATTTCATATATTCCACTTCTTTCTAATATTTCAATTTTGTCCTTTGGACCACCTAATAGTTTCTTAATGTTAAACTGAGTCTGGTATACTAATTTTAAACCTACTTCCTTAAAAACTTTTTGGAGTCCTCTAGTATACTGAGGATTATACGGTATCGAAACATAGTTTGTATTTTCATCCTGATTAACGAAAGAAGTGGAATCACGAATGGTCTTTCTAAACAAATGCCTATTAATTAGTCTATTTATTAAGTTAGTATTGAAACCATTAACTTCCGCTATATTCCTAATTATTTCCTTTTCCTTATTAAATCTTTCTCTGCTAAGAGGAAAGTTAACCATACGGTGTACTAAAAAATGAAAGCTGGCAATTTTATGTTGGTCGCAGTGGAAGGAGTCATTAGGAATATATCTGTTAGTAGCAGTATTTTTTTTCTGTAAATATCAAATTCTAATGTGTTATTATCGTTCCTAATCACTAAAGTATCCAAGAAAGGTAGTTGGCCATTGTTCTCAACTTCATAAGTGAATTTGATGGTGGGGAAACGCTTGTTTAGTTTTGTTACAAAAGCTTCAATATTAGCGGTTTTTATGTCGATTATCGCGAAAATGTCATCCACATACCTGTACCATACCCTTGGAAAATATTCAAACTCTTGGCTTATTTCATTTTCAAATTTACTCATGAAAAGATTAGCTAGAACGGCGATAAACAGTTGCCCATTGCCGTGCCTTCAAGTTGTTGGTAATAGTCATTTCTATATTGAAAATAATTTTGATCCATGGCAATTGGTCCTTTTTAGTTCCGCTTGATTGAGCAAACAGTAGTATAAAAGGGAGTTAGGTAGATTTTAATGTTAATCATCTCCTGATGATGCTAACATGGTTAGCGAAACGCGCGTCGAGTGCAAAAATTCTGTTTCGGTATTATGGATAAAGCTCAGTTTTAGAGAATAGTGGTAATGATAAATTTGATATAGCTTTAACATACAACTTAGCAAACGATAATGTGTTTCATTAATGCTCAATATACAGATTTTTAAGACAAAAACACTATCAGCCGTAGTGGGTCCACTATATCCATCTTGAAAGACGTTTTAAGTTATGCGAAAGAATGATGGATATTTGAGGCCAAACTTGGAATTTTGTTCAAAACATAGAATTAACTGACATGAGCGATGTGACAACATTTCTTTGGAATAAGGCGGTTAACAAACAAAATTATCGGCATTGTTAGCAAAATAATCCACTCTGCATTGTATAAAAGAACTCATTACCCTCAGAAAGTTAATATATGGATTATATATGATACGTAAACGAATTTTGGGTAAAGTATTTTTCACGAGAAATAGTTCCAACTTAATAACTACCTGAGTCGATCCCATTGTGTATAAGAGCATGACAAAGTATAAAAGTGCAGTTCATTTATTTATTGCCAAGCTCCACAGTGGGATTCACCCAGTTTGATTTAATAAAGTCATCAACTCAGAAACGATTTTCGCGAAAACTTGAATCTTTTAACAAAGCAATTTAATTTGCATTGATTAATTACTTTAAATTAAATAAATTTTTAACACACTGTACGATATATGAATACTATTTTACATGATCGCTAAATACATAAAATTGTTAGGAGATTTCAATAAAGTAAAAATATTTCAGGGTTGCCATTTAAGAAATGAGATTTGGCCTATATCTAGCTATTTTGGGATACCATATAGAGTACAATTTATTAATATATGCCCTAAAATATGCCTGCCTATAACTAAAAAAAAATCGACATGTCCCAGTGAGTCAAAGTATTCTAGAGCTGTTAAATGATTGGGTCTGAACTACACTTATATTAAATTGCAATACCCATTTGGATGACTATTGAATGTCATAAAACATATTTGGAATATATGTAATAGCCACCATATTTTACCTAATAAGATTTTCCTGCGATGGTGCCCAGGATGCATATCTAAAAGTCCAAAATTGGAAAATGAAAAAAATACCAATGCGATATATACGCAAACGACTTTGTTTGAAACAAACAAATGCCTCTTACTAAGTTAAAAAGCCGTTTAATTGCGGCTTGAATTTAGATAGGATCTTAAAAATATGGGAATCAAAACAGTTCCGTTTAGGCGTAGGTCTTATGCTATAAGGTTTCTAAAATATTTATTGGAAATGAAAAAACAGTGTGTTCTCTGTGAAAAACCAAGTTTCAGATCGAAACTAAACGAAATTAGTATCCGAGATTTTCGGCATTCAATCTACAAAGTCAAATAAACTGTATTTTATGAATGAAATACTTAGACGGATTTTTCCTTTTTTTTTGCTATAGTTTGGTTATATTAAAGTTGCAAGTTTGAAGTGGTCCTAAATCCCAAAATATTTTTGTACATATTTTGCATTATGATGTTTAGAAAAATATCAAAAGCTAGATATTATTAACATTATATTTTAATTAGCCTATTTATCAGCATTGAATAAGTGGATGTACTTACTTCAAAGTAAACCGTAGATGTTTATGATTTAATTTAATAAGTTTATTTCTCCACATTTTTTCTAATATATTTTCACACTACGCAACGTACAATGTCTCACGATTAACTGACTATTACTTAAACTGTATAGAAAAACAAATTAAAAAGACTATTACGAATGTCATTATATGGTAATCTTCATCATTAATTATACAAGTTTGAAATCCAAGATACGATAAAATTTATCGTATCGTTTATGTAATAAGGTTGTATACATTTAAAATTGCCATTGCATTATATAGTTTTGATTCAATTGTTTATAAAACAAAGAGAACGCAGAGAGTTGGAGATAGATACCTAAATATTAATAACAATAATAATAATAATAATATTGATAATAATGGAAAAAAACCTTTCGACCCAAAAAATAAAAGTCACAATAGGGCGGCCAATTCCCCAGCTTGGAAAAAGCGGCTGGAAAATAGCGTGAACGAGCTGAGAGGCAAGACTGATTTGCTCTCAGAACACCTAAGAGGCAACCCATCAAGAAAGGTATATTTTAAGACAAAGGAAATCGCAATAAAAGCCGGCATACATCAAAAGCAACATAACTATGCTGAGCAGCTTCGGGAACTGCACGATCGGCTTCGACAAAGGGCCAAAGCAAAAGAAGCGAGACTGGCATGGTATAACGAAACATCAAAAAGGAAACAGCAAAACGGAGAGTTTTTTAGAAATAGAAGGAAATTCTTTAGCTCCTTAGAAAACCAGCGACACAGCGAACAAAGTGACCATGAAATTGACAACGATACTTTCAAGACATTTTGGTCATCGATCTGGGCTCGATCAACAGGTTTTAACGAGGAAGCTGAATGGATAAATACAATTGAAGAGCAAACATCGAACGTCCCCGAAATGTCGGTGGAAGTCTTCGTGCAGGCAGATGTTGTCGCGACAGTTAACAAGACTGGAAAGCCCCCAGCCCTGACAGAATTCAAAATTTCTGGTTGAAACACTTTCCAGCCGCTCATAAAACCCTGGCTCGCTGCTTCACCGAAGTATTAGAAAATCCCCTGGATTTTCCGGAATTTATTTCCAAAGGCAACACAATCCTGCTTTACAAAAAAGATGATCAAGGTGAGCCTAAGAACTACAGGTCAATCACATGCTTGTCTGTCGTCTACAAAATTTTTACCTTCGTGGTAAGTGAAAAAATTTATCAACATTGCACCGCCAACAACATACTTGAAGAAGAACAAAAATGCTGCACCAGAGCTCTACTCGGATGTAAGGCGCAGCTAACAGTAGACGCTGTTGTACTAAAACAAGCCCAGACACATAAAAGAAATCTCTATATAGACTACAGTAAAACATTTGATTCCGTACCGCATGACTGGCTAATAAAAGTTTTAGAACTATATAAGATATGCCCACGTGTAAGAAAGTTACTACAACATCTAATGGGCAAATGGAGTACTAACGCACATGTATATAATAAAAACATCGAAGCAGTTCAAATTAAAAAGGGCATATTTCAGGAATACTCCCTGTCGCCATTATGGTTTTGCTTAGCACTAAACCCCATGTCGAAGCTCCTTAACGATACAAGAGCGGGCTATAAGGTCAGTGAGAGGGATCACCATAGTTTAACACACCTGTTATAAATGGATGACCTAAAATTATATGCGGGAACACCATACAAACTCAAGTCCTTGATAAAAACTGTAGAAATATTTAGCAAGGATATACGGATGTCAAAAGGGGAAAATCGAGGTACGGCAGGAAGTAGTGTGTAACATCACAGAAACTCCCCCCGGAGGAAACCTATCGATACCTAGGAATCCCTCAAAACCAGACAATTGATCACAGAGCAATTAAAGAGGAATTTAAGAAATATATACCGGTAGACTCAATAATAAAGAGGTCGAGTACTGATCTGGATGACCTAGACAGACTTACACGAATGCAGCTGGGGAAATTTAGAAACATGCATACTAACTCATCAGTGGACAGATTGTATCTGCCCCGGCGAGTTGGGGGAAGATGTCTCGTCAACATAAAAACCTATGTCTAAGACTGGAAAATGATATGAGGCAACGGTGCCGCACCTAAAATGGAGTAATAATGAGATCGATAGTGGCAAAAGATGACAGATACACAGTTCTGAATTTAATCCAGCGAGATCGTCTTTTAGAAATTAGAACTAATGAGGATGGCATCAACAATTGGTCCGAAGGAGCGATGCATGGTGGATACCCTAAACTTCTGAAAATGGAAGGGATAGATAAACAGTCTTCCTTGCGGTGGCCGGAGGAGGGGCAGCTCTTTCCAGAAACAGAAGGGTTCATGACCGCTATAGAAGACAGGGTGATTAGAACGAAGAACTATGAGAAGAATGTGCTAAAACAAGATGCCATCGACAAATGCAGAAAATGTTTTGCTGTGGGTGAAACCATCGAACATATTATGGCAGGATGCCCTGTATTGGCAGACAACGCATACCTGGGACGACATAACCAGCTCGCTAATATAATCCACCAACAACTAGCCATTAAACACAAGCTACTAGACGAAACAACACCTCCATATTATAAATATACCCCATCACCTGTACTTGAGTCCGCGGAAGCAGTTTTGTATTGGGACCGACCCATCACCACCGACCGAACTGCTGTTATCAAATAAAAATATGGATTTTTAAACCAAAAATATTATTTCGAGATATGACTGAGTCACAACGGAAAACTACGCAACACGTTTTTTAAATATTAACCGTATTCATTATAAAGCAGGAAATACTGAGTATAATCAACTTAATCAGATTCTTTATCGATAGCTTCAAGACATAGATACTATTTATATTAAAGGATATGTAAAGAAGGATTTTTTAATTAAAGCCTGTTCCGAGATATGTTTAGAAACACCTGACATTATTTAGAATTTTCAGAGGGCGAAATACCTAAATTAGAACGCAGTGATTCAGCATGTCTACATCATAAACTTAAAATTTGTTCTTGTAGTGTTGCAAGCTTTTTACCTCAATAAATTCTTTTAATCAAACTTTGTGTTTTATTTACGTAAAAAATAGATAAATACAACCGATCTAAACATTTAGGCTCAGTATATCTTTAGATTATGCGTACACTACTTACGAAAATTCATAAACAATTAGAAAATCTTGTATGTGTGAGAAAAGATTTAGTTTTTTACGAAAATAAGAAAAAAAAAATTTCCGACTCTAAAAAATTTGGATGGAATCAAAGTGGAGCAGGGTGTTTGAAATAATATCGAGATCCGAAAATCAGACAGAATCTAGTAATGGTGTGAGAAGAATGACCCCAACACCTGTTTTTCGAAAGTTAAATATTGATGATATAAAAGTTATTGCATCGGACGACCAAGTCATTTTGAAACACGTTGGTGATGCTTCAATTTCTTTCACGCCCAATGAATTCATGGACTTTTTAATGTTTCTTGAATCAATTAATGATAGATGGTGCGATACAAATATCTATACAATGCCTACAATATTGACATGACTCCTATAGTCATTAACAATACAGCAATCATGTCGAAGAATCGAATAAAATACTTGGAGATCGTCTTTGACCAAAAAGTCAATTTCTCCAAGCTAATCGCGGCGATAAAGGCAAAAAACTTTGTAGTTCAGAAGAGTCTGAACACCCTAGTGAGGACAAGGTCATTTTTGAGTCCTGCTAACAAACTCATAATCTACAAGTCGATCATCAGGCCAACTCTATTATATGGCGTTCCGGTATGGTGTTCTGTAGCCAGAACACACTTAAAACATCTTCAAATAATCCAAAACAGATATCTGCGATCCGCGTTTTCGCTCACGGTCTTTACCGTGTCCGAATCGAGGAACTGCATGATATGGCAAACATTGAGTACATAGATCAACATATTGATAAAATATCGTGCAGTTTCTTCGAGTTTGGAATCGGATGGTCGCCTGTGACAGCGAGGATCGCAGATATCAGGTACAATGCAAATTTCGGCCTAAAATTTGGCCCTATCTATAAAAATACAGCACTTTTCCACCAAGAATTAAGACCGCCCTAGCCGCCACCTCGATCAGTCTAAACAACCCATTGATTTGTATAAGAGTGGATAAGCAATAAATAGACCAAACATGGCAAATTTACGACCGCGAAATGTAAACAAAGAGATTTCTATTTGGACTTGCGCATTAGAAAATTAGTAGGAGCTAGTTGTTGCACCGTGAAGGTAAATAGGCAGGCCCGGACTTCGAAAGTGATTATTTCACCAAATATGCGGTAGAGGAGTCTTGCCGATTGTGAAATGGACCCCAGTTAGCATAGTGAAACAAACAATAAGGTATAAATAAGTAATACTTATAATAATTAGACTTACTTGAAATAGGAAATCCCGGGTATTTGCCTCGAATCGAACTCGAATTATTAACTCAAAACGCCGCGCCGTCAAAACGAAAACACGTCAAAGACAAAAGCCAAGTTCGATCCTGACCGACGCCTGCTGAGACGGCAAGTGTTTTAGTGCGCACGACAAAACGGTATCTTCTTTGTTTATGTTTTTCCATTTTGCGTCGATTTTGTCATGCGCAGAAACCTGTTTTTTCGCCCATAGGTTGCCACTTTTGAATAGTGCGACAGGCGGCTATTGCTTATCCACTCCTATACAAATCAATGAAACAACCCCGTCTAAGTTCCTAAAAAAAAACAGCCTACAGTTCCGTTAAACAAACCATCTCACACAAGCGCCGAAGCTATCGCCAGCATACAAACCGCTGTAGACGGTGCCCCCCACCTCGATAGGCCGAGGGGAGGAGCTAGCAACAGCATATAAAATAAGTCTTCTCATGCTTGAAGCTGGAGCCTCAGACTCAGCATTGCTCGCATCGCTGCACTTGCTTCCTTTCCCAGGCAAACACTCTAAGCACCGTCTATAGATATTCTAATAAGTCCGCTCACTCCAGCATGCCGTGGAAAATACTGCCGTTGACCTTGAACACGCTCGGCCACAAACGAATGGGTGCAGCTACGGTGTACGATCAATATGAACTGCCGCTCGATTATTTTTATACGAGGAGCGTTCTATTAGGAATAAATGATATGAATATCATTACGTATTAATGTTTGGATTATTTATTTGTTATGAACAACTATTGACATTATCTGTCCCATTTATAGCTCATTAATGATACTACTTTGTAATAGTTACTTAGTATTATAATAAATAAGTAAATAATAAACGAAATATTATCTACGATATGGATAAAAATACCAGTAGGTACAACTTGTATTGTTTAATTACGAACACAAGTTACAAAATATAACAGGAAAATAGCGACAACGGAATAATTTTAACCTGATATTTTCGGCTGTCGATAAGTATCGATATTTTATTACATTTTGTTATTAATATGACAAATGCGTTATCACAGTGAATGTCGTCTTAAAAAAAAAATGAAAACACCAACTAACCTGTGCCATACCCATAACTTAACCCAAGCATTAAAAGTGTTTTCCATCTAAGGTTTTTTTATTCTTAATTAGTGGTTAAAACAGCGATCAAACTCACTTATACTCATATATAACTCAACTTATATACATAATTTGGGCAAAGGTAAATATTAGAAATCCACAAATTTTACGCTATTTTGATATTCTTTGGATTCATGAAAGTGATTTTTCAAAGCCATGCATCTAACGACACGTTTTGGAATTTTCGTCTCGCAAGAGAGATAAAGCATATGACTCTCTGTCTTCCTCTTTCTCTTTTATGGAATCGGTAAAGAATTAATCAATTTTTATGAGACGAAGTGAAACTAACCGAAAGTTGATTGAACGACTAACCCAAATCTATTAAAATTGATTATGACGCATCGGAACTGCTTCAAATGACTAAAACGAGTTGAGACTAAGTGAAACTAACCGAAAGCTGATTCGGCGACTCACCCAAACTAACCAAATCTTAGATTATAACATATCGGAACCGGTTCAAATTATTAAAATAAGTAAGTGAGATTAAGTGAAACTAACCGAAAGTTGATTCGACGACTAACCCAAACTAACCAAATATATTAAAATTGATTATAACGTATCGGAACCGACTCAAATGACTAAAATAAGTTGAGACTAAGTGAAACTAATCGAAAGTTCATTACACGACTAACTAAAACTAACCATCTAACCAAATGTATTAAAATTGATTATGTCGTATCGGAACCGGTTCAGATGTCTAAAATAAGTTGAGATTAAGTGAAACTAACCGGAATGATTCGATGACTAACCCAAAACAACCAAATCTATTAAAATTGATTATAACGATCGGAACCGACTCAAATAACTAGGATAAGTTGAGACAAAGTGAAACTAACTGAAAGTTGATTCGGCGACTAACCCAAACTAACCAGATCTAATAAAATTGCTTAGAGTATATCGAAACCTGATCAAATGACTAAAATAAGTTGAGACAAAGTAACCGAATGTTGATTAGACGACTAACTAAATGTATTAAAATTGATTATAACGTATCGAAAGTTCAAATGTCTATAATAAGACGAGACTAAGTGAAACTAACTGAAAGTTCATTCAGCGACTAACCCAAAGTAACCACATCTATTAAAATTGGTTATAGCGTATCGGAACCGCATCAAATGACTAAAATAAGTTGAGACTAACCCAAACTAACCAAATCTATTAAAATTGATTATAACGTATCGGAACCGACTCAAATGACTAAAATACGTTGAGACTAAGTGAAATTACCCCAAAGTTGATTAGACAACTAACCAAATCTTTTCAAGTTGATTATAACGTATCGGAACCGACTCAAATGACTAAAATAAGTTGAGACTAAGTGAAACTAATTGAAATTTGATTAGACGACTAACCAAAACTAACCAAATCCATTAAAATTGATTATAATGTACCGGAACCGGCTCAAAAAAGTAAAATAAGTTGAGACTCGCTAACGAAGTAGTCACTTCTATCACGTATACTGTGCTACTCGTGACTTTTTATAATAAAAAACCATTAAAAACTTCTGTACAAATCTGCTGTAATTGCTACTATTTTTCTCTGCCGACTTTCAATATATTGTTTTGTTTTTATTGAAATAACGCAGACGGCGCATGAGAGGTTTGTAGACAATGCTGTGTTGCCAGATTAATTCTTTAATTCTATATGGTTTTAAATTAGAATGGTACATTTCTCAGTTTGACAATTTTATGTTATTCAATAGTTGTATTGTACTGAATTTAAAATATATATCTATATAATATCTATTATTCCTGAAATTATTATTTTATATACCTTATTAAAGCGAGGATATTAAGCTGATAAGAATTGATATTATTCATTGCTCTATATTAAAGGTCGAAAAGGGGATTTGAGGAGCATGATTATTTCTCTTGCTGACTATAGGTATTTTGTTTCCTTTTATTCCTTGCGTTTCTATACAAGCGTCTAGCGTCTGCGGTATAACTATTTGCAATCATGCGCAGTTGCGTTTCGGGATCAGCTGTTGTGCTTGTGATACTACGGCCCGGCTTCGATTCCCGTCGGTGACATGTTTTATTTTTATTTTTTTGGTTATATTTGTTAGTTGGGGTTAATTTTAGTTTAGTGTTAGGCAGAGTTGGTCGAGCGTGTAGCGCCCCCGTCTCAATGCGCTTGTTTGATTCATTAAAGTTAGTTTCGATTATGTTTGCTTAATATGAGATATTGAGGCGCGCGTAGCGAGTAGCACAGGACACGTGATTGAAGTAAATACTTCTCAAATTTCAACTAATTTTATTTATATGAGCCGGTTTAGATACGTTTTTATAATCAATTTTTATACATTTGTTTAGTTTTGGTTAATCGTCTAATCAACTTTCTGTTAGTTTCACTTAATCAACTTATTTTAGTCAATATCAGGTTCCGATATAATATAACCAATTTTAATAGATTTGGGTAGTATGGGTTAGTCGCCGAATCAACTTTCAGTTAGTTTCACTTTGTCTCGACTTATTTTAGTGAATTCAACCGATCCCGCTAGGTTATAATCAAATTTAATAGATTTGGTTAGTTTGGGTTAGTCATCGAATCAACTTCCGGTTAGTTTCTCTTAGTCTTAACTTACTTGAGTCATTTGAAACGGTTCCGATACGTTATAATCAATTTTAATACATTTAGTTAGTTTTGGTTAATCGTCTAATCAACTTTCAGATAGTTTCACTTTGTCTTAACTTATTTTGGTCATTTCAACAGGTTCCGGTAGGTTACAATCAATTTTAATAGATTTGGTTAGATTGGGTTAGTCGTCGAATCAACTTTCGGTTAGGTTCACTTTGTCTCGACTTATTTTAGTCATTTGATCAGGATCCGATATGCTATAACCAATTTTAATAGATTTGGTTAGTTTGGGTTAGTCGCCGAATCAACTTTCAGTTAGTTTCACTTTGTCTCGACTTATTTTAGTGAATTCAACGGGTTCCGCTAGGTTATAATCAAATTTAATAGATTTGGTTAGTTTGGGTTAGTCATCGAATCAACTTCCGGTTAGTTTCACTTAGTCTCAACTCACTTGAGACATTTGAACCGGTTCCGATACGTTATAATCAATTTTAATATATTTGGTTAATTTGGGTTAGTCCCCGAATCAACTTTCAGTCAGTTTCACTTTGTCTCAACTTATTTTAGTGAATTCAACCGGTTCCGCTAGGTTATAATCAATTTTAATAGGTTCGGTTAGTTTGGGTTAGTCGTCGAATCACTTAGTCTCATCTTCTTTGAGACATTGAACCGGTTCCGATACGTTATAATCAATTTTAATACATTTGGTTTGTTTTGGTTAGTCGTCTAATTAACTTTCGGTTAGTTTCACATAGTCTTAACTTATTTTAGTCATTTGATCCGGTTCCGATACGCTATAACAAATTTTAGTATATTTGGTTAGTTTGGGTTAATCATCCAATCAACTTCCGATTAGTTTCATTAAGAGCAATGACACA
>MU188442.1:42541-62490 GCA_016904865.1 Pissodes strobi | reverse complement strand
CTTATACTTAGTTATTCGCCTTTGTCGAATTTTATGTGTTCTGAATAGGCATACGTTTATAGGTAGTGGTAAACAAGTATTTTATTATCCTTTCTTGAATTGATACAGCAAATATTATTCCCTTTTAAATTAGTATTACCATTTCAATTATTTGAAGTAACCACATTCATGAGCCACATGAATACCTATCTATTTTATAAAAATTTTCCGTCAACTCAGTATAGCCACAATTCGATCAATATTTAACACTTTTCGCATCAAATAAAAATATATTATACTTATGAAGCCTTTTTCTGAGCATTTGTAAAATATTTATAAGTATGTAATTAAAATAGGTATACATGAAATCAACTTATGATGTCCGCCATCTTGAATATTCGAAGAATCTCAAATTTAATGACTACCTTTAAAAAGATAACGCCTCAGCTTTCCAGAAAGTCCAAAATCATCAGAGTCGTCCGAATAGTCAAAAAGTTATGACCAATGTCCCGATTTTCCCTATACTTCGATCCACTGTGCGCGCGCCGTCTGGTTTTTACAGATTGAGAGAATTACGTTAATTCGTGAAGCATGGGGCGCCCGGTCACCTAGAGGCGGACGGGCGGAGGGGGCATTCGCCCCCTTTGGCCCCCTATACGACACGCCACTGCTCAATCTCCTCGGACCGGCATCCACATAAATTTCTACATCTGGACTTCCATGCACACTTAATTATGCTCAAGAGACTCGACAGGGCAAGCGCACAAGCCGCGCTGGGTTGTCCAGTTTTCTCCAGCCGTAGTTCGTTACGTCCAGGTTTGTTCCTGTCCCAAGCTATTCTTGAACTTAAAAAATATCAACCTAATTAATATTTTATTAATGCAGAATGCTTTACCATTTTGTTTTGCTTCAAATTACCTGCAGGTGTACGCGCAATGGGCAAAGTTTTCAGCTGCAAGTCAGCATCTAGCTTTTGCGTGGCGGCTACACTTGTTGTAGAGGGTGTAGCGAAGGTCATCTAGGGTGGCATATTTCGCTCCTCTGTATGAAGCAAGAAGCAATTTCTTACCGCAGGAGACGATCCTCTCCAAATCTGCTCCGGATTTATTAAAAACTCCAACTTCGTTGCCCTGTAGAATTTTCAATGTTGATGCCTTTCCTTTTTCAAAAACTGCTGGCATTGTGTTACAGCCGGAAAAGGCGTGAGCAAAGAGAATGGCTGACTTCACATTGTCAAGGTGCTCCTGTATCAATTCGATGTTCTGTGCCTCTTCCACAGGTCCCTTTATCGAAAAATCACAACTTCTGGGTAAGTTTTCTGCGCTGGACAAGCGTGGCAAGAATATCCGTGTCTGTTGCAGCTATAGCAAAGGTCGGGCTATTATACTGGTCAAGGTATCTGCATTCCCGGGGTTCTGTAGCACCCTTAAGCAGGACGCCCACTGAATCGGCACAGACCGGCCAGCACGGCCGGCATAAGTTGCGATGTACGTTATTAAACGAGGCAGCGCCCATTTAATCGGAACAGCGCGGAACGGCATCTCGTTTAATAACGAATGCCGGCAGTGCTGGCCGTGCCGAGCCGGTCTGTGCCGATTCTGTGTGCGTCCTGCTTTATCCCTCTCTATTCGAGTGCAAGCTTCAGAAGGCGGGTCCAGTTTGTTTTATTCTGACAATTTCCCCGTAGTTCTTCGCTATTGCCTGTTGCTCTGATGACTTGGTTGACAACGCAACGAAGTATGACTGAAGAAAACTGGACTACGCAGCGCGGTTTGTGCCACACTGCTCCGACCTGCTCGCTGCTCCGCCGAATCTACTGAACCTAATTAGAATTGCGGGCAAATCTGGATTTGGAGATACGTGCGGATGCTGCGGCCGGTGCGCGGGAATGGTGTGCCGGGAATGATGTCATCACTGCAGTAGATAGTGTTCTAATGCAGAATTGCCTCATAATGAAGAAGACCCTGATGACCCAGATGGCAACTAGAGTAATTTCATTTTAAATTTTTTTATTTCATAATTATCTTTGAAAGTTTCAAGTCATGGTATTTCTATATTTATAGACTGATTTAACCGTACATAGTAAAGCTTTTATACTACTGTTTCAGTAAAATGCATGTCCACATAAAATGTATTTTAAGTATTAAATGGTACTGTTATATTTAATATGAATATATATAATTAATATAAATATATATATACAAATTAAATATTTTCAAGGGCTGATGTGCCCTTATTTCTCATTAAACAACTCTTTTATCCCATTTTCATCTCCTTTAAAACCCCATGCGCTCTCGCACAAACACCACGGCACGCGCCTTCACACGCACACATACTCACACATTTAACACACTCACAACACACGCACGCACTCATAAGATGCGTCTCAGCTTGAAAATTGTCCAGATAAGCCTATTTTGTCCCGCTTTTATTAAGCCACTTCGGGTGAATTTTTTTCCTTATTGGAAAAAATTGTCATTTTCGGATTGAAAAAAAAACAATTTTTTCAAAAAAATATTTTTGAATGATGACCAGATGACCCCTTGGTGCTGTGAACGCTAATTTCACTTTCTAGTACTATAAATAAAAATTGAAATATTTCCATTGGCTCAAAATTTGGAAGAAAGTAAAACACTGTTTTTAAAATTAACTATAATTTTTTTTCTATGATCTTTTAATTAAAATTAAACGTATTGTACCTACTGACTTGTGGTGTGTTATACATATTTATAACCGCAAAAAGTATACATACAGCCTTAAACAATCGTTTTTAATAGTCCCATGATTATGATCAATACTTTTTTGAGATATGCTAACAATGTTAACAGCAATGGAGAAGGGGAAGGGGGGAAGAGAACGTACCACAACACTCACTGGCAACATCATTCATATCGAAGTATAAGATCAGTACAGCACATATCAGAAGTCAGAATGCGGTCTGCATATTTTGCATACGGAACTCCACTGGGAGCCCGGTCTATTCATAACTATAAAATCTTTAATTTTTGACAACTCGTTTTTGTAAGACTGTTCATAATTTGGCTATTTAACTATCTTAGACTTAACTCCGTGATTGAACCGTATTTATATTTGTGTTTTTTTTTATTTCAGAACCCCGGCCTGTTTTCCTAGTCAGATGGGCAACACGTAGCCCCCCAAATGGATCGACACAATGGCGGGGGGCCACCTCCGCACCTTCGTGGGCGTCCCGTCTCCGGTTTAGATGCAGCGCACGCCATCGAGTACTTCGAACCCTTCCTCAATGCTACTACGCTTAAGAATATATTAGGATATCATAGGTAAATATAAGAAAAACAATACAAATCCTTCGATTGTAGAGATTAAGATTTTTCAATACTTTGAATACCATTTTTATCTGAAGTTGTTACAGATAGCTTTGTAGTATTATATTTGTATTATCATCAGTAACGGCTCCTGATAATTGCATGATTGTGATTTGTTAATAAAATATCTTTATGTTTGGTATATCTACTATTGAATGATTTTGTAAAATACATTACATGTGTATAAGGTCGTTTATATTGCTTGCTATATGGGTGCTGTTAAAGAACTACTTCTTATATTTTACATTCTACAAGGCTTGCTTCTTTTATCCTTGATATTATTTTAAAAACTGATTTGTCATCAGATATGTAACGATAAATTAACATCATCTGTCATAGTTTTAATTGCGTTACTCAACAATTTCTGGCAGTCGGAATTTCCACATTAAATAGTTTGAACACCTTTAAATTACGCTTCAGCGTAGTTGTAGCGCCACTCGCCTTTGTCAACATCAAAAAATTTGTATTAAGTGTACAGTGTTATCGAACGAGACAAGACAAGGCGATTTTTGACTTTCCCTCTACTTTTATAAAAAAACTGAAATAGCCATCTTATGTAATTTTCTCCCGCGGATTCGGATATGTTCAGCAAAAAACAATTGAGGGGCTTGGAATAAAAGGGGTCCAAGTCCATATTTTACAATTTTGAGATAAGTGAAGGCAAAGTTAATTGAGTTTTCAAAATTCAGGTTATATTGGTGTAAAGTATCTCTTTACCATTTCATTACACAATATTTTGAAAAACTTACCTACACATATAGATATGCCGAAATTTTTAAAATACATGAGATATTAGAAAAAAAAATGGAAATAGTGTACTTGGTCCCCTTTTATTTTAGATATTTTTAGAATTTTTATACAAAAACGAAATCTGTAAAACTATAAAAAAATTATTCATAATCTGACTCTAACAAGTCTCCACTTCGGTTTCATCGAAATCGGTGCCTTCATTATTTGATGGTCCAGCCACTTCCGAAGGTTCTTCTCTCGTTACACCTTTAACTTTTTTACTAGATTGCTTTTTCTTAGACTTATTTTTCTTTTTCTCGTTGAGTATATCATTGTAAAATTTATGGTATAGCGGCGAAACATATTCAAGAAGTGTTTGGAGGTTATCCCACTTCAACTTATTGATTTTAAGTTTTTCGATGTTCAATTTTTTTTTGAAAAACTTTCTCCATTGAAAGTATTGGACGTCCAACATACTCTATTGGGCATATGCATTGTGTAATAAATAAAAGTATTGTATTGGTCTCCATTTTACGGTTACTTTTTCGGAGTCTTTCTTGGGATCACCAATGATCTCATTTAAAGTTTCAAAAGAATCTTGATGGGTCATTTTATAGACAGTAATTTTTTTGCAAGATGACTGAATTACATTAACCCAGTGCTCTGGAACAAACACCTGCGGAATTCGCCGTTTTGCCTTTTCGATTATCCCGAAGCCTCTGTCGCACTCCATGAATGTATGACCCGGTTCTAGAAACTTGTGGTGGATTACTTGAAGGCGAGTTGCTTTTACTAAGAACGTAAAGAGTTTGACGATGTTTTTATTTTTATTTTGCCCACCACAAGAATCGCTGCAGGGAATAAGTTTAGTAACATTTTCAGAAAGTACAGTTTTGATAAAATGGAGAAGACATGAACCTATTTCTTGGGATGCTCTGGAAGAAACTGTTTCATCCCATACATACATGCTTGATTTACCCGTAGTTAAGTTATGAACGCAAAAGTTATATGTCCAAAGCTGTCTCAAGTAAAATACTTTCGAAGTCGTTATTAAAGGCGTCGGAAGCGTTTGCTGCAGATCAAAACAAATGACATTGACATCAGGGGAATCTTTATATTTTTCTGCATCCCTTTTTTTTGCAGCCACAGCTTTTTCTGCCTTCCACTGCTGTGGTGGACGTCTTGCTGCAATTTTGCTGCTTTACCTTTTCCTCATCTTGCGAGTGACTTATAATATTGTGAAAACTGTCGCATTTACTGCAGGTATCTGAACTTGGCCTATGAAATCTTAAATTGAATTCCGTATTAAAATTGAATCTGTAATACGAATGCTTAACTGGAACTACTTGTCGTTCTTGGCATAACTCAACGTACAGCTTATACATCTTGTTTAGATTCAAATCTTGGGACAAATATCTGGTGCATAAATTGGACTTCCGCGAATAATGACTTAAGTAACACCAACATGATCAGTTTTTTACACACGGTTCTGAATCTTTTATTACTTACATTAAAGTCTTAAGGAAAAACATTTTGCACACTCGTTTATTTAACATGTAGATTTCAGTACTGTAATTTTTGGTTTTAGTTGTATTTTTTTTCTTGCCACCTCTATCTTTTTAATGCAACCGAACAGAAATAAATTTTGAAGATCATATGATGCGAGCTTGTAAAAGCTCCCAAACAGTTGGGCTCTTTCTTCTTCTGAAATATTTGAATTGCATTTGTACCTACCTACAGTTATGATCATATGGTTTTACAGATCGGCCAGAGTGTACTTTTCCTTTATGACCCACGTATTTCTTTCCAGAATTACGCAACATTTTCTTTTTATTAATTTTCCAATCCAATTCACATCTCTTCCTTTTACGTGTTGACTTGGGAATTCGGAATTGCAACATCTTCGGCCACTGACTCCGCTTCTGATGTATTGCTAGGATTGTATTCACTATCTTCATCGGTTTGGAATGGCTCGGAGGCATCTGAAAAAAGCCAAAATTTAAACACTTCATAAACAATATATTCTTTCTCAGATATTTACAGAAAACAAGCAATACTTGGCAACACTGTAAAACAGCCGGCAGCATTTCCTTATTCAAAAACCGGTTAAATATCAACACAACTTGTTTAAGAAAGCCAGCAATATTTTTAAAAACACGACAATATAATCACTTACCTTCACTACCTATAAATTCACAAATTAACTTTTTGTACTGACTAAAAGATTATTTTGCTTGTAAAAAATACAGCCTATTATGAAAACTAATGACAAAAGTGTCAATAAACATCATTTTTGTTTACAATAAAAGAGGTCCAAGTGCACTTAAACCCCTTCTCGCTAAAGATTTCTGCACTTTTTTAACGTGTCAATAGGTGGCGCATAATACGAAGGATCACTTGGTTTCCCTTTATACCAAATAAATAATTACTTTAGGTAAGCAAATCTGCAGTTAACCGCTGTTAACCCCCATATAGGTGAAAAAGTCACTTGGACCCCTTTTATTGCAAGCCTCTCAATTGAACATCAAATAAAAGTGCTAGGGGTCACTTTGATATTTTTTTAAATGGGATGCCATATTTTTAATGTGCTTATCCGATTTCTCATATAAATTTTGATCTAAAATGATGGATTTTTAATTAAAAAACGCCTTTTTTCTTTAGTTTTAAATTCCGAAATGTTCGTCTATCGTACGATTAATACCTGATTGATGGATACCCGTTCTGCTTTAAAACTGCATTCAAATTTCTATACTATATTTTTCACGAATTAGTTACAAATAATGAAATATTCTTTAGAAGAACGACCAAGTGTAATAATAGTATATTATTTTATATGGAGGAAAAGTGATACTTTTCATGGCGCGCTCGTGTTTAACAGCCGAACGGAGTGAGGCTGGTAATAGAGAGCAAGCCATGAAAAGTAACTTTTCCTCCAAATAAAATATGCTGTTTTTTCTTCAAATGTCGACAAATGAATGCAAAAACATTTCTTTTTAATAGTAATAATATCTAATTATTATTAAAGATAAATGGGTTCGCAAGGCGACTTAGACCACGGTCGTAGGTGGCCTTGCTTAGACCGGTGTCGGTGAATTATGTAACATAAAGCTGTCAGTGGACACTGTCAACAATAATTATTTTTTTAAGATGGCGTCTCCGATTGCGTTTTAATTCCGTATTGATACGCAGTTATTGAGTAAATTCGATTAAATAATAACCAATTTGTTCCTAAATTAGTGATTTTTAGAAATGCAGTCACAAATTGAGTGATAAATACAAATTGTAGTTTAATAAATCTTGAGTTGTTGACGCTTATTTTGTTGTCTGTTTGTATTGTATCTATGTTGCTATGACAACACTTTTACCTCCGCCGGCGGAAAAGTGAAAAGTAAAGCTCCGGCGGAGGAAAAACGAAACTTTACGGCCGCCTACACAGTCGAGTAATGACGGATTTGCTGACGTTTGAAGAAAAAATTATATTACAAAAGTGGAGAAAATACTCGACAAACACAAAGAACATTTTTTGAGAGTTTCCAGAGACACATTTCAGTAGATACAATTTTCAGAATTAAGACCCTATTTGAAGAAACCAAGACATTGAAAGATAAGTCAAGAAAGATGAAAAGACAGAATAGAAGGAATCGAGCCATTGTTCAATATTTTACTATAAACCCGAAGAGGCCTATTCCGCAAGCGGTACGAGAAGTAAGGTATGGTCCAAGACTCCGGAGAGTAAGCTATGGAACAGTTCACCATATTGCATCCTTCCCGTTCAATACTTAACAGAATATCATAAAGAACTTCGATTTCGATTTGTTGCTTCAATGCTGATGAGAGAGCAAGACGAAGATTATCATTTATATAATAAAATTCTATGGACTGACGAAGCGTCCTTTACAACATCGGGGGTATACAGTCGGAAAAATACAAGATACTGGGCAGCAGTTAACCCTCATAGATATGAAATGATAAAGTTTCAAGGTAGGAGCTCACTTAATGTTTGGTGTGGGATGTTAGAAAATCAAATCATTGGATCACTATTTTATCGTGGCTCTTTAACATGCCAAAGATACCTCCAGTTTCTTCAAAACGATATCGAGGATTTCTTTGCCATTGCAAGTCTACAACAATATCATTTCGCAGCAGGATGGTGCTCCGCCTCATGCAGTTCGAGAAGTGGTAACATACTTAAATGAGCATTACAATCAGTGGATTGGCCGTAACGGAACAATTCATTGGCCACCAAATAGCCCCGATATCACGCCAATGGATACATTTTTATGGGATCATTTAAAAAATGTAGTTTATCAACGACCGAACAGAAGTCTCGAGGATATTCAGCAAAAAATTATAAACAAAATTAATATACTTAACCAGGACCAAAATATTGTAAGAGATTCCTTGGAGAGACTGAAAAGGGGGCATCGGTCGTGTTTTGAAAATAATGGAGGACACATCGAACAATTATATTATTGAGATTCAAGTTATTAAGTTAGTTTATAGTTTTTTCTAATATGTCATACTGTTTTTATACGTAAACAATAATAGATTTGCAAAAAACTGCCATTATTTGTAACTAATTCGTGAAAAATATAGTATTAGTTCAGTCAATAAAAGTAGAGTGCGTGAGCAGGGACCTAAGCGATTTCCTCAGAAACTTGTTCTGGGTAGTTAGGGAGTAAACATACTAAAAGTCCTGACGCCTAGGTGGGGAGCCGGGAGGAGGGGCGGGACAAGGAAGGTTCCATTTTTGAGTTTTTGCTTATATCTCAAAAACGGTGTATCGTACGGAAATTTTTTCTTATATAACATATAAGCGTATGAAATTCTCTACAACCTTCATTCCATATACCTGTTTCAAATTCGCAACCGCTTGCGAGCTACACGCTCTAGAAAAGTGAAAATAAAAAAAATAAAACTATCTCACATTTTTCATCAAACATTCCTTCATATCGTTTAAACTATTCATCTGAGGAAAAAAGCCTCTTTCAGAAAGTTGTAGAGAATTTACTTCCCTTTCAGAATGTACAATACATATACCAATATATCTCCAACCGGTCAACAGTTACATCAATTGTAAAATTTTTCGTACAATTTCCTCTTTTTCAGAAGATGTTTTTGTTATTCCTGAGCCACAATTATCGCCTGTGTGTATCGTCCAATAATATGTGTTGCTACACATGTGGATTAATCCACTTACAGTTCTGTGGCTGTTGTTGGTGAAGATGTAGACCTCGCTGTTCTTTTGATATCTTCCCCTCCTCTCACCCAAGACATCCTGCTGTTGAAACCCGGCCGAGGGAAAACTAAAACAATGGGATTGTCCACTCAAGAGATGCAGCAGTATGGATTTGAGCACATCCTGTTCTTACATTCGTTTACTGGCTGTGACACAGCATCTTCAACTTTAAGGAAAAGCAAGGTGGGCTTCTCAAAATTGAACTTAAAGCCACAAACCATCAAGAAAGCGGCAGTTACCTTTTACAACCTCTCTTCCACTCGCGGCCACGTTGAAGAGGCTGGGAAGATGTGCTTCCTCAAATGATATGGGGCACCAGCAAGTCAACCTCAGTCAACCAGTACCTCTTCCAGTCGTTCATTAGGTCAGTGGCGAATATTAAGCCTGACATCAGCTCCCTCACACCAACTGAGAACGCAGCTAAGGAGACATACCTTCCACCATGTGCAGCAGTGGCTCCGAAATGAGTTGCCCCTCAAGAGTGGGGTTGGAAACACGTAGGAGATACCCTGGTGCCAATTGCAACAGAATATCCACCAGCATCGGAGGTACTGAAAACGATATTTTACCGCTGTACCAAGGATTGTGTTAGTGGCAAATGTGGATGTCGGAAAGCAATGCTGAACTGTTCTGCAGCGTGCCTACACTGCCAAGGGAATTTCCTTAACGGAGTGCTTATTTACGACAAGGAGGACGATGAAGGCGACGTAGAGCCCCTCCAGCAAGAACCACGCAGAACTGACGCCGAAAATGCCGTAGATGAAGAACCCTTGCCAGGACCCTCACGGCCGAAGAGAATGAAAACTAATACAATACTTACCTTATACGTTTTTTATTTTTATTATCTCTAAAATAACAATTGCTAATTTTCATACAACAAGACATGCGTTCACTGCATTTAATAGGTCAATTTCATGTGTAGCAACACATATTATTGGACGATATACAAGCTATATTTGTGGTTCAAGATTAACAAAAACAGCTTCTTCCGAAAAAGACGAAATTTTACGAAAAATTAAACAATTGATGTAACTTTTGACCGGTTGGAAATATATTGGTATATGTATATATATTTTTAAATGAAATGAAATTATCTGCAACTTTCTAAAAAAAACTTTTGTCCGTAGATGAATAGTTTAAACGATATGAAGGAATGTTTGATGAAAAATGTGAGGTAGTTTTATTTATTTTTTAATTTTCACTTTTCCCGAGCGTGTAGCTCGCAAACGGTTGTGAATTCGAAGAAGGTATATGGAATGAAGGTTGTAGAGAATTTCATACGCTTTCATGTTATATAAGAAAAAAAATCCGTACGATACACCGTTTTTGAGATATAAGCAAAAAACTCGAAAATGGAACCTTCCTTGTGCTCCCCCTTCCCGGCTCCCCACCTAGACGTCAGGACTTTTAGTATGTTTACTCCCTAAGTACCCAGAACAAGTTTCTGAAGAAATCGCTTAGGTCCCTGCTCACGCACTCTACACCCCCTCTTGGGCCATTCGTTAATTGGCCTATATAGAAATTTGAAAGTTGATTATTTGGTCTGACTGACGGCCGCTTTAAAGCAGGTTGAAGGTTGAACAGGTGAAACGGGTATCCATCTATCAGGTGTACGGTAGACGAACATTTTCCGAATTTAAAACTGAAGAAAAAAGGCGTTTTTGAATTAAAAATCCATCATTTTAGATCAAAATTTATTTGAGAAATCGGATAAGCACATTAAAAATAAGGCATTCCATTTAAAAAATATATCAAAGTGACCCCTAGCACTTTTATTTGATGTTCAATTGTTTTTTTTGCTGAACATATCCGAATTCGCAGGAGAAAATTACATAAGATGGCTATTTCAGTTTTTTTTAATAAAAATACAGGGAAAGTCAAAAATCGCCTTGTCTAGTCCTCGTTGGATAACCCTGTACAGGTCGATCAGTTTTGGGAGGCATTTTCCTGAGGCCCATAAATGTTGAAATCTGTGAATCAGATTTTGTAAGGGTTGCTTCGGCGGTATTTCTCGGACGTTATTGATTCTCCGATAAGTTCGCCGCGTTTCAGTTACCGAACGATAATATTCAAAAAACAGCTGCACTTTGTCTATGTGTATATATCTCCATGTTGAACAAACCACCCTGATCTATATTTTAATTTGAAAAAATATACATTAATATTAGTTGTGGCCCAATAAATAGGTTCGTATCTTTTTAAAATCGTAAAGTATTTGTATTTGTTGTATGTAATCGCGATTATGATTTTCAGTTTAAACTATACGGTATAAGAGTCGAGCATAGGATGTTACAAGAAAACCCAATTTGTTAAGATAAACTTTGATTTGTTAAGATATAATTTCAATTGCCTTATTATAATTACTATAATTCAAATAAAAAGCCAATGTGTTACTATAAACTATAAAGGCACTTCCTTTTTTTAATTTACTAAAAATATAAACTGAAAGATACTCAGGGTGTATAGGTTCGGAGCATGATAATTAAGTGTGTGTGGTTAAAAAGCGCAAAATAAAAGATTAGAAATTCCAAAAAAAAACAATTATTATTCTATTTCCTTCTAACAAAAATAAGGGTTGAAATTTAATATTCTGTTGAACCTTCTTGGTGATAACTGCCCTTTAATCACCTTATGCTTCCTCCGAGCTTCCTGGAGAGTGTTACTGAAACTTGCTGCAGTGCCTAGGACCTGTCCTGTGACGTCACTGGAAGCTGTCCTGGTAGGGCGAGTGCGTGTGGACTCGGTAGTATGAAAAAAAAAACAGTACAAGGCAGTTAAAGAGTTCACCAAGAATGTTGTTACCACTCCGTTTCAATTTGGCAGAGAGCGTCGCTTGTCTAAGCTTTGGTTTTTTTATATAAAAATTGGCAAGAGATAGCTAGAAATAATTCTTCTCAATTAACGATGCTAAAAAAATGCCAAAACAAGCTGAAGGAAGAATTATATTTAATTAAATATGCCTCCGCCAATTTGCGCAGAGTTATTTCTGTAGACAATAATTATGTTTTAAATTAAACAGTTAACAGATTACAAATAATAAATAAAATAAATAGCTATTTAAGCTGAGCAATATTGTGATGAACAGTATTTCAATAAAAAAACAATTACAATAGTCAGGTAAGAACAAAACTGAAATCAATAATTTTCAACAGGTAATCAGAATTCAATTATTGCCTGAAAGCTACTTTCCAACTCAAAAATCAGTTTAATTCAAAATAAAGGTTATGACAAATTTAAACAGAAATAGAGAAATAAAACAAACAAACAATTATGATCTTGTACCGACCACGATCGAGAAGGGCTTGAGAAGGTGCTCTTTAAATAACGAAGTGACGATAAAATGCTTATATAGGCCGAATAACAACTAACTAAGCTTAACTCTGATTCCCTCTGAGAAAAGTAGACTCAGTCTCCCACACTACAGACAGTTTTTGTTATTAATTTCTAAAAAATGCCACCTCTAACTAGAACATAAATAATGTGAACCCTATAGGCCAATTTGATCGATTCTTTAGTTGGGTTGCTAAACTAAATCCGAAATTCAATAACCCCGGATTTTGTAGAATCAAGTCCTTTTTTTTTCTCTTATCCAAGAGCCTCAAGCTCCAAAAACCCACTATCACGCATATGCCCTACATACAAAAACATACCCACGGCAAAAGACCACGTGGTATGTGAAGCGATAGTAGGCAGATATCAGAGATTCGCAAGCCTAGCAGCTTTGTTCTGCCTACAGACTTTTCGATATAGAAAACTTGAAATAAAAATCAGATAACGCAAAAAAAATAAAGAAAATGTCAAGCCTACCTTCTCTCAACCTCTCACACTAGTCGCCGGTACAAGATAGATCTCAAATTCCTGTCCTACCTTCCACCAGAATCACATCTCAAAAAAATGCACTGACGCGCAGTCGTCATAAATATTGTACCTTTCTACCGTACGAAGCGACCGATCTTTAAGCATAAAATCTGAACTGCATATTTCAAATTATTTAACAATTTTAAATAATATATTCTAGTGCTGTGTTTATGTAGATTCAACCAATAATATTAATTTTCATTTTATATTAACGAGATAATTATCGACTATATACCAGTCGAAAATTAGTTTTAAATGAACTTGATGGGCAACATAAGAATGCAGTATTTATTAATATTTTCTTACTATTTAATGCGGAATTTTCCACACTGTTGCTACCAGGTCGGTTCAGACAGTAGTTCAAAATAGGTTGAAGATGAAAAGTTATTATTTCAAACCAAAAATAAATACTGTTGTTGTAATTGTTAAAATTACCGTAACAAGGAAGATTATAAGTAATATTTTTTTTTGACTTGGAATTTTTTATTTGCGTCGCTTTATGTTGTTTTATATTTAAATTAGTTTTGAATAGGTAATATTGACAATATTTATATTTCAGGTCTATGTGCGACTTTCTACATCTCAAACCCAATGTTTTTCCCCATTTTTATCCTAAACTTCGTGCTAATTTGACTTCTTGGAGAGCCAAAGCCCTATGGAAGAAATTCGACGCCAGGGCGTCTCATAAGTGTTACGGAAAAGGCAAAGCCTGTACCGGAACCAGAGTACTTATTATAGGAGCTGGCCCCTGCGGCCTTCGAACCGCTATCGAGGCCCAGTTATTAGGTGCTAAAGTGGTAAGATTCATCTTATTTTATTATTTATTTAGAGTTTATCTGACTCCAAGTTTGGGTTAGTTAGTTAGATGATTAAAATTAAACTTCAATCTAACAAACTCACGATACACTGTATCGTGGTTTAATACCATATAAACCTATAATATGAAAACCCATTTAAGCAGTTTCTAATTGAACAATTTTCGGAACATGTTAATCTAGTCTTTAAATTTTCTTATAGTAGTGCTACTTATAACTTATTTTGACTTGTGTTGGCACCTCGGGGTTACAAGCTGACATTTTCGCAGAATAAAGATTTTATTATATTAATTCAAAATCCGAAGGTAATAGAAAATGATAACGGGCAAAAGGGCAGTATACCTAAAATTCGAGATTATTATATGAACGTGTAGGATATTAATGTATGAATGTTTTCATATAAAATTCATCTACATTTTTGTACGAATTATATTTTTTATCATTACTTGAGATATGCAGATTACATTGGCCCTTACGGCAAAATAAATAAAAAAATTGAGATATCTCCCTTCGAACCTGGGCAAAATCTGATTGAAATATACTCATTTTTGTATTCACCTCGCATTCTCTCCGAAATGAAGGCTCAAATAAAAAAATTTTATTCTTGCAAAAAGTTTGCCTTAAGTATTTAGAATACATAGGTGCATGAATTAATTTTTGTTTTCAAATGGTAATGAAAAAATAGAATTAAATGTAAAAAAAGTAATTTTCTTCTAGCAGCGACCGTCCGATTTCGCGCTGCCCGAGTACTCTCGCATCTCACTTTTCTCCATAGCTCCCTCTCTCTCTCTCTCTCGCCTCTTGTACAATACAATAAGTGCTTTTACACCATTACGGGTTAGAATATTAATAATAATAATCAGATTTTGCCCAGGTTCGAAGGGAGATATTTCAATTTTTTTATTTATTTTGCCGTAAGGGACAATATAATCTGCATATTTCAAGCAACGATAAAAACATAATTCGTATGAAAATGTAGATGCATATTATATGAAAACATTCATAAATTAATACCCTGCACGTTCATATAATAATCTCGATTTTTAGATATACTGCCCTTTTGCCCGTTCTGAATTTTTATTACCTTCGGATTTTGAATTAATATAATAAAGCCCTCATTCTGTGAAAATTTCAGCTGGTAACCCCGAGGTGCCCACAAAAATCATTTATAGAAGGCTTTTACTGCGTTGGGCACTCTACTATTAAAGCAAACGCGAATTATTATTGTCATCAGAAGTTATATTATTAAACCAACTTACGTTTTAGGTCGTCATTGAAAAGCGAGACCGCCTTTCCCGAAACAACGTGCTTCACTTGTGGCCTTTTGTGATAGAGGACCTTCGCATGCTCGGAGCCAAGAAGTTTTTTGGCAAGTTCTGCGCAGGCGCCATAGATCATATAAGTATTAGGCAGTTACAGTGTATACTACTTAAGGTGGCTTTACTTTTAGGAGTAGAGATCCATACGGAAGTTAGTTTCGAGAAACTGCTAGAACCTAGTTCTATTGATAGTAAGTAAATATGGAAGTTTCTGTTAAAAATACCAATCAAATTGTTGGCCCTAACCCTAAAAATTAAATATAAAATAATACTCTTCTCATATTAATTATACTATACTGTTCTTATTAGTTAACTGATTTCTTAATTTTGTGTCATGATTTGTATTAAAATTTTGGTTCTTACAACCTAAGATATAAAAGAAAAGAAAGATTGTTTAGTAAATTTTTTACGTCTTATACATACTAGTCGAGTAATACAATTAGTTTAATTAATCTTTTTAGAGACTGGATGGAGGGCGGAAATTATACCCGAAAATCACCCCGTATCGCAATACGAGTTCGACGTAATCATCGGAGCCGATGGAAAACGAAACACGTTGCAAGGTTTTAAAAGGAAGGAATTTAGAGGGAAATTAGCTATTGGTAGGTATGGAAATATGCAGATTGATCAACGTTTTCATTTATGGATTTGCATTTGTTCTTTTGAATAGAGATCAATGAAATATAAATTAACATTAATTCGCTAGTTTCAGATAAACAACTTAACAAAAACTTTAAATGCCTAACGGGTTACATGTCTCGTTAAAAAGTTGTTCGTTTTGTAAGACATTCCTGAACATATTTCAGTATTTTCAAGTTTGCATTTCTGGGTCTTGATGATGAGAGTCTCGATCTAATTCATCATAATTATCATTTACTTAAAGGATACCTTCATACATATAGCTCCCCAAAAATGCCGAAGGTATCGCTAACATACCCGATTATTAGTTACCATACATCTATACATGCGTCTAGAGTCGGGCCACCGGCTTTTCTAGCCGACCAGTCAATAGGCTTTTAAATTAAAAGACACGTGATGTACAAAACGTCCTTGAATTACGAATAATTATTTTTTATTTGGACAGGACACATTATTTTATTATATTTTGAATTAAAAATAGGTTCGTTATTTTAACCAATCATAAGCAGATTGAATTATCCATAAGATCAATAATTATAATTATTTAGTGGTTGGGAGCTAATTTTTATTATAGGTATTTTAAATAAGATTTTTGGAAATAGGTAGGTAAATAAAGAGAATTTCTACTGTGTTAAGTTTTAGGGTATACCTACCTAGCTATAGATTGAAGTAATACATGAAAATAAAAATTATGACTTTCAAACATTAAAATTTATATTTGACTAGGTACCTACACTAAATTACATACATAGATATTCATATCTTATTTTAATAATAAATTCAATGAAATGTGATTTTTTTCCTTTGATATTGGTTTAACAATAGGGAACTTGCACATTTTTTTTTTATTTCAATAATCTGTTCTATCACACTAAAAAAGAAGGTGTGCCAAATCTGAAGTGTTAAATATCATCCGTTCTGTTTCTATACATTTTTAAAGTTGCCGTTAAATCCGCGCCAATTTAAACACGATTTGACGTCATAGAGCATAACGATCGGCGCGGCGGATCGGCCGATCATCTACCTGCCACTAGTGCCACTTCTATTGCGACTCGCAGAGAGAGACAGCAGGTTATGTTTTAAGTTTTTAGGTTTAGTGGGTTGTAATATTTTTTTGTTTTGTCTGTGACAGTGTTTTTGATTTGTATTTTGTGATTTGAACTAAAATGGAGAAAAAGACAGCTCATAAGGCGTGTATTGTACCAATGTGCACAAATATGTCGTAAACATTCATATAAAGCTGGATTTATAGATTAACATAACATAGGCATAGCATAAACATAGCATTGCATAAGCACATTACAAGAAATGGTCGGTTTATAAATATAGGCTTATGTTATGTTGCGCCTGAGCCATAAATCGCAAATACTAACCTTACAAATTTCATAATTTTGTTTTAAATTGTTTAAAGAAGTATATTATAGGGTCTTATGTATATTAATTTATAAATCCTTACCATTCTCAAAAAGAACAAGCATTCAAAAAGCCAAAAACACCAAACTTTATTGAACATCGCATATGTCATTCTCTCAAAAGGTAAATACAATTAAAATTCTGTGTTTTCATTGGTCGAGCACAAGCACATAGCATAAGAAGTTGAACATTGGTCAACTTCTTATGTCAAGCGTATGTTGTGTCTTATGTTATATTGATCTATAAATTGCCTAACTTAAATATTGTTACGTTTTTCCCGTGGGTTCTTCACAGAATTACAACTTTGCTATTTTCAACTAATACTCTCTTTATTCACTACCACTGTATACAATTTAATACTCTAAACTACTCTTATAACTTTACAACTAATATCTATTCAACACTAAATGATTAACTGAACTAACTGACTAACCGACTGCCTAACATTCGCCTTAGGTCTGCTTATATATAATCGTAAATCTATCACGGGAAGTTTTCCGAGGCCACTCTATATGATCTCGACGAGGCCATCGAGATAATTCCAGCGATCCCGAAACTTCGCGTCTGGCCGGGCGATGAGTCATACAGACAAAGAAGCGAGGGGCACGGCGGCTGGTTGTATAGGGTGGCACAAAAACGTTTGAATGGTTGTTAGGCTAGCCGTAACATTGCCTCCCTCTTAATTCTGATCGTCCCGATCAGCTACTTCATGTCCGTGATATGCTTTCAACCTGTCGAGGTGGACAACTTTCAGTTTGCTTCTGGGGCTACGCTGAATTCTATACACAACGTCATTAATTCTTTTGATGACCGTATAGGGTCCTTCCCATACTGGTGTTAGCTTGGGAGATCTTCCTGTCTTGCTTTGCGGGTTATATAACCAGACTTTAAAGTTCATCCGAAATCCCCTAGAGTTAGCTTGGAGATCATATCGAGCATTCATTCGGTCACTAGCGAGACGTTCAAACGGTAGTCCCACATCATTCTGTTTCATCTTCCCACTGGATCTTGTCTGAGGTCCTTGACTTGAGGCACAGGTTGAACACTGCTAGCACCATGATTTCACATCCTGGCAGTAGTTGACCCAGTAAAATCTGTCGCGGATCTTGTCAATCATTCCGTTAACTCCGGGATGAGCACCAAACTTTCTATTATGTACTTCGTCCAGAACTTCCGATACCCTCTTCCTTGGTACCATTAACTGCGTCTTTACTACTTTGCCATCGGCGCTTTCCCAGGCTCGTTTAAGGAGCCCATTTTCAACTACCAGGGAGTCCCACTGAGCCCACAGAGATTTAAAAGTAGATCCCTTAGCTTGGTCTTGGTTGACGTTCTTCCTTAGCTTTCAGTAGTAGTGCTATTTCATTATCATCAAGCTGATCTTTCCTTAGTTGCTCTGTGGTCCACTGCTGATCAACCTTAAACTTGATTCGCCTAATGGGAGTGATTCCTTCTCGTTGGTCAATTCTTTGGCGATGTTTATAATTATCCTCACATGTCCTTCTGGATAAAGCATCTGTATTACTATGCCATCTTCCTTCCCAGTGCTTAGCCTTAAAGTTATATTGTTTCAACTCTTCCTGACTTGGCTTTGAACTGCTGTTGTCTCTGGATGGAGCTGTAGGTCGTATTTGTACTCGATAGTCTCTCTTAAAATGCCCAATGTTTCCACATATATAGCACTGACTTGAAACATTTCGGTTACGTGGCCTATCTTCTAGTGGCTCCCGGAATCTTTGTACTTGACAGTCTCTTTTGAAATGTCCAGTCCTGCCGCATCTATAGCACTGATTTATAGCCTTTCGATTACATTGTCTAACTTCTGTTGCCTTCCGGAATATCCGTACTCGACAGTCTCTTCTGAAATGTCCAGTCTTTCCACATCTATAGCACTGATTTGATGTATTTCGGTTATGTGGCCTATCTTCTATTGGCTCCTGGAATCTTTGTACTCGACAGTCCCTTTTGAAGTGTCCAGTCTTGCCACATCTATAGCACTGATTACGGTTGTATGGCCTAACTTCTGGTGACTTCCGGAATCTCCCCGTGGCCTGAAGAACTTCGGTTAATTTCTTCAAAATACCGCCCATTTCAGTTAGTTCACAACTGTTCGCCAAATTTTCTTCCTTGATGGATACGTCCCTGATTGCTGGCTTAGAGATGTTACAGGCCGCCTCGATTTCCAGACCTCTACCCAAAACTTCATGGCTGCTATCAAATTTGGCTAGACGTAACATCTTCTGAGTTTCTGGATCTCTGACACCGTCCATGAAATATTCAGCAACAAGTTCCTCTTGACATTCTTCCGTTGCTCCCGGATAGGCCAACTGAACGAGACGTCTGACGTCTGCCTCAAACTCTTGCAGGTTTTCACCAGGCTTCTGATATCGAGACTTAACTTGTGCCTGATACAGTTGTCTTCTATGTTGGTCTGCAAATCGTCTCTCCAGGACAGCTACAAGGATGTCATATTTCCCTTGTTGGCTGATGGGAATGGTCAGCAGTAGTTCCAGGGCAGATCCACGAAGCGCTACCACTAGTGATGTAGCCATTTCTTCATTATTCCAACCGTTGGCAACAGCAGCGGCTTCAAATTGTCTTTTGTACATTGTCC
>MU188442.1:28215-42531 GCA_016904865.1 Pissodes strobi | reverse complement strand
ACCGTTGGCAACAGCAGCGGCTTCAAATTGTCTTTTGTACATTGTCCTAGATGTTTGACCGTTGTACGTTGGAGGTTTGATGTTTTGTCCTGAGGTGAATGCCCTCTCGGTGGGTGCTTGATGTCTAAGGGTAAAAACATATTGGAGCAGTTCGACTCGCCGCGCCTCTCGATGTTCACATTGCCGAGCGGCGCTCATAGAACAAATTTATGCCTATACATAGTACAAAACATATTAAAGCTATGCTCCTTGCCGCGCACCTGGCTATACATCTCGCCGGAAATTCGTAAACAAAATATTTTGTTTTTTGGGGATGCAGTTGCCTAAAACTCGTTCTCTCATTGGTCATCTCAAGGTCACACTTTCTTGAATTAATCGCTCTCTGGAAAAGACTGCTGTTCTATTATCTTTCTTGCAGTTTGTTTAAATTGACTTCTTCGTAGTTTGTAGTAAGCGAATGAATGAATATGAATAAAGAGCAATTAATTAGTGCAGTTTTCCAAAAACCAGAAATATGGGATCAGCGTCACAAATCTCATCATAACAGAGATATGTTTTGGACAAGTGTTGGGTTCAAGTCGCATCTACATGTAAAATTACAGGTAAATAATAAAAAACTTTGCTCACACAATCACTTTCACTATCAGAACTTGACATTTTCAGTAGCGACTCGATAATTAATTTTCTAAAATGGCAACTTGAAATGCTCCGATATATTTTCGCAGAGGCAAGTAGCAATGCGCGGCGATATGCAGTGGCAACAGCGCGGCAAGATGCATGGCATGATGAACTGCTCCAATATGTTTTTACCCTTAGTCTGGTAAATTCTGCTCGTAGATTCTTCACTTCTTTCTGTACGTCCCCTATTTCTTTTTGTACATTTCCAACTTCTTTTTGAATATTGCTTACTTCTTTTTCAAATTTCTCATTTTGTCCGTCCAATATTTTCTGTAGTTTTCCTTGCTCGCCTACAATTACATCCAGCATCCATTTCTGAAGCTGGTCCTGCTCTGCTTGCCTTTTCTCTTCCTGGTCTTGTAAAATTTTCTGAAGCCGGTCCTGTTCTGCTTGTCTTTTCTCTTCCTGGTCTTGCAAAATTTTCTGAAGCCGGTCCTGTTCTGCTTGCCTTTTACGTTCATCCTCTTCCCGATCCGCTTGCCTTCTACGTTCATCCTCTTCCCGATCCGCTTGCTTTTCATCTTCTTGATCTTGAAAAATTTTTTGCAGCCGGTCCTGTTCTATTTGTCTCTCAGCATTTAGATTTTCCATGAAATCGGCCAACATTTTATTAATTTGCTCCATTTCTGCCGTTTGTTGCCTCGTATTGACCATAGGATGTTATAAACTTTTACCAGAATCCACCGATCAAACGGTCTCGTTGACGTACCTCTTCTTTCCTCGAAAAATACTTCGCAAGTCCTGTCCCTTCACAATCCAACTTCTGGCACCAAATGTTACGTTTTTCCCGTGGGTTCTTCACAGAATTACAACTTTGCTATTTTTAACTAATACTCTCTTTATTCACTACCACTGTATACAATTTAATACTCTAAACTACTCTTATAAATTTACAACTAATATCTATTCAACACTAAATGATTAACTGAACTAACTGACTAACCGACTGCCTAACATTCGCCTTAGGTCTGCTTATATATAATCTTAAATCTATCACGAATATTCGGGAAGTATTCCGAGGCCACTCTATATGATCTCGACGAGGCCATCGAGATAATTCCAGCGATCCCGAAACTTCGCGTCTGACCGGGCGATGAGTCATACAGACAAAGAAGCGGGGGGCACGGCGGCTAGTTGTATAGGGTGGCACAAAAACGTTCGGATGGTTGTTAGGCTAGCCGTAACAATATGAATGTTTAACTTCTTATGCTTATGCTATGCGTATGTTATGTCAATCTATAAATCCAGCTTAAAGGTACAGATTTTTCTGCAATATATTCTTCATTTTACAATGTTAGATGGTAGCTGTATCAATACTTTATCAGGAACAAACTCAACGCAAAGAGATGAACACAGATAAAGTTTTCGAAAGGGTGACAAAAATTGAAAATCTTAACTTTGGCCTTCCTTCATTCATGGATCCGTTGTTATGAATGTTTGTTATATATTGCCAATAAAGTGTTGGCAAGTTAAGGACCCTGGAAAGAAAAAACTTGTTGAACACCAAAAACGAAAACTGCAGAAGGGTTTTAAAGTTCAAATGAGATTAATTATTGACAAACCAAAACCAGGCTATGGATCTACGAATTATGGGAATACGGCTAGAAGGTTTTTTCAAAACCCAGAGTTAAGTTCCTCGATAACCGGCATTAACAAAGAACTTATTTTAAAAATTTCAAAAATTTTAAGAGTTGTGTCTATAGGACAAAAAATCAAGTTGGTGCAGTTTCAACGGCTTTTGAGGGACACGAGAAATCCTTACATTGGATTATATCCTTGGTACTATATGCCTTGCAGTGTCCATAAGATTCTAGTTCATGGAATTGAGATCATCCAACTTTTTGATTTGTCCATAGGGCAACTAGCCGAGGATGCACTTGAAGCAAGGCATAAAGAGGTCCGAAAAGTGCGCTTGAACCACACAAGAAAAACTTCTAGAAAAAGCTCAAATAAGGACATTATGAATAATCTACTACTTCCATCAGATCCACTTATATCATCTTTCAGAAAGACTACAACTTTCAAATCACAACAGGATAACATAAATGATATCACAGAATATTTGGAAATAGACTTTTTTGTTTGCAACAGTATTCGGATATTTTGCCTTCAGATATTGGCGAACTTGACTTGCAAAGTTTAGACAGTTCAGACCTTTCGGAAAGCGAATAATTTTTTCTATGCTTTTTTCAACAATAAAAGTTATGTTTTTTTTGCTTAGGGATCTAACGATTAATTTTTTTAAGTATAAATTTTCATTTATTTACATAATGAGTAGCAATTTTACAATTTTGAACTTCCTTTCCTTTTTCTAAGAATGTTTATTATATTATTTAACCATTTTAAGATCTTTATTTATTCTGGGTACCTTCTTTATGAAGTTCTATATTAATTAAAGTTAGTAGTTTTATTTTAAATCTATGTCAAAATTTATTGAATTATTTTTACTTATATCTATGTATTTATTATTATTATTATTATTATTATTATTATTATTATTATTATTATTATTATTTGTATTTTATGTTAATTTATTATAAGAAATAAAATTGTGCGATGAAAAAAAACCTAACTACGACCTTTCGCCGTTTTGTGTTATACTGAATAAATATTTAATTTATCACTTAAGGACGGTTATTTTCCTGATTATTGGAAAACAAGTTATTTGACTCCGGTTTTTAAATCAGGTAACAGGCAAGATATCAGTAATTATCGAGGTATTGCAAAACCACCAGTCATACCTAAACTCTTCGATAGGCTTGTATCGGACCGGTTGATTTGGACGTGTAGAGAGCTTATTGTAGATAACCAGCACGGTTTTGCAGAGGGAAGATCAACCGTTACAAATCTGCTCATTTATGAGCAGTTCTTGTTGAACGCCTTCGAGAGAGGGTTGTGTGTTGATAGTATTTACACCGACTTCTCGAAGGTTTTTGACAGGGTAAATCATAAACTATTGTTACATAAGTTGAGTGTTCTTGGCTTTGGTGATTCGGTGGTAGGATGCATACGCAGTTTTCTGTCTGGGTGAGGCCAATGCGTGCGCATAAATAACTATATTTCGAGTGAAATATGTGTTATTTCGGGAGTCCCACAGGGATCTCATATCGGTCCGTTGTTATTTGATTTGTTTATAAATGATATTGGTAATTCTTTTATTCATTCCAACTGTTTACTGTTTGCCGATGATCTGAAGCTGTTCAAGTGCATTGGGTCTGAGTCTGATGCTCTCGACTTGCAGTGTGATCTTGATAGATTGTTTGTTTGGTCCCGTCATAATGGTCTTGACCTCAATGTTAAGAAATGTTTTTCTATCTCTTTTGGTCGATCTGACAACACACCTAAGAATAAATATTTTTTGAATGGTGCTGTTTTGGAGTCGGTTTCAGAGATCCGCGACTTGGGAGTGATTCTGTCAGATCGACTCTTTGTAGAGTGTTCAACGTAGGTTCTTGCGCAAGTTGGCTTTTAAGGCGCACATTAATATTTATAATGATACTAATTATTCAATTAATTATAATACAGTAATGCGAGACTTTAATATGGTTGAGTTGAGTCAGCGACGACAACGTGCTGATGTTCAGTTTATTTTTAAGCTTCTTAATGGCTCTGTCTGCGCTCCGCAGTTACTTCGTGGGATTAATTTCAATACTGTTCATAGAACTAGGAATAGTACTATGTTCAGGGTTCCGTTCCACAATACTAACTATGGCTTTTATAGCCCAATAACTCGCATGGTTCGCTGTCTCAACACCGTTGGGTTGGACCCCTTTGGGTTGGACCTATTAACATTTAGAAAGCGGTTGGATCTGCTACTTCCTATCAATTAGGTTGTGTTTTGTATCAATTTCTGTTCTGTATCTATTTCTGCATTTGTTACTATACTGATTTGGTTACTATAATGATTTTATATTTTGGCTGCTATTGTTTTCACTAATTTTATGATTGCTTTTATAATTGTATTAACTGTATTGTTATTGTAAAATGGATTTTCCGTTGAAATAAATAAATAAATAAAAATAAATAAAAATGAATCTAGAAATATGAAAAGTTTCATAGCGTACAAGCCAGCATACAAGTGAAGGTGGTATGTAATTATTTATGTACATTTTTTATAAACACCTAAACTCAGATTTTGTGTGTGTCAGATATAGCTTAGTGTATTAGCTACTCAACCGATATTATTTAGTTTAAATCCGTTGAGTACAACAAGAGTAATGATTTTTGTCCATTTATCCCATTCACTCAAAGCACTGTGCGGCACGGCGACAAACTGATTATGCTCTTCTACGTCATGACCAGTGAACGCGCGTTTCCGAGCGCCTCGAATAATTCGAATTTCTTGACATTTTTATTTCAAGATTTTGGCCACAATGAATGTAATTAATAGATTTTTTTTTACTAATCTTTTTTATAGGATGTCCACTTATGGTTTTTAGCATTTATTCCGGTTTTTATTTGTTTGTGCAAGTTCCCTATTGTTTTCTTCTTATTAGATCGTTTTTTTTTTGTAGAAAATAGTTTTCTCTGAGGTTCCATATGTTTATTTGCTGGTTCCTTTTTCGTTTTTCTTTTTCTTCTTGATTATTATTTTCCAGTGATATAGGTCTGGATTCTTTAAGTACTTTCACCGTATTTCGCAACGTTTTCACATGCTGTTTAATATATTGTAACTGTTCTTTATTTGATTCATCTACTACTTTTTTAAATTCGTTCAAAATCTCATTCTTCTCCTCTGATTCATTTTCTTCATTACGGACTACCTTTTTTTTGTTCATTCTCTTTAAAATTGGGCCTTCCTCTGTGTTATCTTCTAAAGTCATTGAAGAGAAATTGCCATATCTAGAAACAGTTTTATCAAATTTGGTTCTACACAAAAGATGAATATGCTTACAGACCGTTCAGCACACTTAGACTGTTACGTCATAATTACTGACGCCTTTAAAAATAATACACATGTCTTAGATAGACTCATTTGTCGTTTATAAGTTTAGCCACAAGATGTCTCTGATACTTCTTTTTATTACCGATTTCATTTTGTGGTTAGAGTGCGTTCCGTTTTTACTCATTTTTAAATACGTTCTATAATGCGAACTGCTACTTTTACATTTAATGCAGTGCGGCCCTGAAGCATTAAGTTTAATATTAAATATCTAAAAATGTGGTTTGATAAATTTAATAAAGATGTTGAATTTTTAATTAGTTGATGAGCTGACCCAAACTTACTTGTTTTAAGGGCAGAGCAGCTAATAATTATTTCTTATTTATATCCATCCATGTTTGTCATGCAATTATTATGTTTCATGTAGGATCCTACATTTTATATTTAATATAGCATAGCATATAAATTCAAAATATTTTAAAAAATATGTAATTAAGGTATCCCCTAAATTAGGAAAAATAAAATGCAATTATTATGGGGGAAAACATATATTATCGGGTATTATTTATTCCTGAAAAAACTCCCAATGTCACCAAAACAAAACCAAAGCATCTGGACATTTCAAAATAACACTAAGAATACTACGGCAAAAGTAAAAATATATTCATTAGTCGTCATTGTCTAAAGAATCAAACTCATCAGTCAGATTCATTTAAGTCTATTCTCACTGGAAGAATGTTAGAAGCATCAATGTATTTTTCTTTTTCCCATGCCTCACTTATCAGGTTGTCTGTGTGTCTGACATAGTTTTTCCATTTTTGAGGCGTGACCTAAAATTATTTTTAAATTATGATTTACCTAAAATAATTTTTTAATAATGTCTCATCTAATACTACAGGCTTCAACGAATAAGGATTATTCTTATTTTTCATGTATTCTCTTAAAAAAAAAACTAATCTTTTATGGGCGATGGATGGCTGTTCCATAAGAGACTTTCTGTTGGAAATTGCCACTTTCTCCATTTAAATTTTAATTTTTTCAAGCCAACACTTAAGGAACCCAATGATATCTGGGTACCATCAATATCCAGCAGTTGTTTTTTAAGTGTTTTTAGTGGTATATCTTCACCTTAAAAAAAGAACAGGAACATAAATAGAAATATAATTATTACAAAAATTTAAAATCTACCTGCTGCATACATAGCATAAACTCTTATTCTTATGACATGCTGGTGTACTTTGTAGAATGGAGTTCCTCGTGCTGAAACATGAGCAGCCTGAACTTTGACTCTATAGTTATGATCAGTTTCGATGCCCTTAGAAACCAATCTTTGAATAGAAGACAAGGAAATATCTAATGCATCTGCAACACGCTATAATAATATAAAAAATTAGGAAAAATCATAATTATCAGATGCCTACAATATAACTTTATTAATAATATGAAGTTTAATAATTTCCCATATCATTGATACTTACGTTATACACAGCGTTCAAGGGTAAAAGCGGTTTACCGGCATCTTTTTCTTGGGTAAAATATCCCACCAATTTTAAAATAAGAGCTTGCTCTTTTTCAGTTAATCGATAAGGTATTTTAAAAAGATTATTTCGCTTTGATTTGAAATTTGACGCTAATAGATGTCAGTGTCAATAGCACCTATCAAATTTAATTTTTCCAGTATAGACATATAGGAAATACGTTCACGGCATTAAAAGAGATGGCATGATATGACGTAACGGTCAAAGTGTGTTGAATGAAGTTTACACATATTCCACTGCACTGAATTGTCAATGCAAGTACATGTAAATCTGTGTATGCAATTATTGCACTCGGGACATTTTAAGTGACAGTCACAGTCGTTGAAGCTATCATTACGACTTATGAAATAGGCATCTGAGCTTGAAGTACTATGACATAATCAGCCATTTTCAGTGTCAAAAATTATGGCTGCATTTAATTCAAGGCTTGCTTTATGTTTTTTCCTTAAATCCTTTATCTTGCTTGTTATTTTTCCTTTATGATGTATAATTAGTTGGTGGTCAAAAAGTCTATCTCTTACAAATTTTTGTAATAAAAGCATATTGTCTAGTCACTTTACTTTCTTCTTATTGCAATAAATTTCTTTAATTGTCCAATGCATCCGCTCCAAGTGCATGTTTGTATTAAAGCCACAATATAATCGAAAACAGAAGGCCCATGACTTGACGCTATGCTCATAATTTTCAATAAAATAATTACCAAAATTGTTTGTACTACTATCATTTAATAAAAGACTCTTCGCTTCAGCAAAAAGAGCATAAAAACTATTTTCATCAGTTTCTTCTAGTAAAGTCCTTAAAATTTTGTATATCTCGGTCTGTGTTTCTTTTGAACCTATCTTTGATAAATTTTTACGCCATGCGCGATCTACATGCCAAGAGCAAAATAGGCGTCTTTTTGGCAAAGGAAAGTTTATACCCATTAAAAAAGCTTCATCCATGTCTGACATAAGATTGTCACTACAAATATCCCCAACTCTTTCCTTGATTTTCAAGAAAAAAAGCTTTGAAATCATTGAGTCAGACCTGTTGCTAATTAAAAATGCACAGCCTTGATGAAAATCATCTATTACCATTAGTGTTATCATAAACCTAACTACTCCGAATAGACGCTCAGTGGGCATAGGCCAGAGAAAAATGCTACAATTGTATCGAGAGATGGCGCCACCATTATTACGAATTAAATTTTATCGTATTTCGTCGCTATGCCAAACACGGCCAAACGCCTTTCAGACGCGGTCGCGCGCTGTTGCCAAATTTAAATGTACTTAAAATAGAGTATGTATAATAATAAAATATAAAAAGATGCTTTTATTTCATTTTGATTTTAAATGCTGCAGGACCGGATTTTTTTTATTTACAGTTTGAGGTTTTTTACTTTTTAGTAACAATTAGTAATTACCTAGGTTTTGTTATTATTGTTAGTACGTACCTATATAGGTATGATAATAGGTATAAACATACTTTTTTTAGTTATTTAGGCACCTACCTATTATAGGAACCTAACATAACATGTCCTATAATATAATTATACTAATGATGAGTGTAATAGTATATTGTGCAACAAGCAACAAGTGTTGAAAATATCACTTTGAAGTTTGATGGCACGAGCCGTAGGCGAGTGACATAAATCACACGAGTATTGCATACTATACTTTTCTACGACTGCAAATAATATTGATATTATATGTGTATTTTATACTATTATAATATAAAATAATATATCAAGCATCTTGTCTTTAAATTAAAATTTTTAGTTTACAAAGACCATACAAACACTTCTACAGCAATTTGTGTAACTAGTTGATGAGTAGGTATTGAGATGCCAGGACTGGGACAACGCCCTACCCGGGACGTCCTTTTACGGTTTCGCCCCTCATTGTAGGGTTACGCCCTTAATTTTTGGAGCTATTCTTTTCATATCTTTGGAAAAAGGGGCCATTCACCTGCGCGCGACGGTCTCCTCTTATGGCTTTGCCTTCCCTCGGGGGACCAATTTTTTACATATTCGGAAAAGGGAGCATACGGGGGTGAAGCCCTAAATTGGGGCTCTTTGAGGCCCAAAGCCCTGAAATGGGGCCCCTGGTACGGGACCCATTTTTCACAGGTTTTAAAATGGGGCCCTCGGGGGGCGATGCTTTTGAATGGGGCCCCCGGTGTGGGAGCCTCGTATTTCACACATTTGGAAAAGAACCCCCTGGGGGCGAAGCCCTAAAATGAGACCCCAGGGGGGTGGTGAAGCCCTAAAATTGGGCCCCGTTTTTTAGAGATCTGGGAATGGGACCTCTGAGGGCGAAGCTCTAAAACGGAGACGAATCCCTTTAATTTAAATACCCGAATAAGCGTGTGAGAAGTATACTTTGCACACGCATACCACATGATGTTTGAAATGACCAGTTTTCGAGAGCAGTTGTTATTGAGTTTTTGTCTCTATTCAGGGCAGTCGTAGATAAAATTATTAAAAATCTTATACCTGCTACTACACTACAATATATGAAATCTAAAATAATGTATAGGTAGGTAGATACCTATCAAATCTAACCCCGGACCCGGAACACTAAAAACATTAAATAACCGATTCAATAATACAATTATTATCACCCTTATTTCGTAAAAACGTATAAAAACGCTCTCTTTCATCTTCTAAATATTCAAGAAAAAACTGTTTCGCGGAAAACTGCGGCCGGCCCGGCGCGATGCATATGAACTGAGGTAAGACCTACGTGCTTGCTTGATACTACAGCAAAAACTGCGCGGGCGGCGCGCTGCACGGCGCGCGTAGCTTAATTTCCCAGATCATCGCAATTGCAGCAAGCCAGCAAGTAGTTAGGTTTATGGCAGCATCAAGTGTTTGCGGAGCTCTCCTCTCACAATTCATACGACATTAATTATTATTCTCCTATTTTTGACTATAATATTTTGATATTATTATTGTTTTCAACATGTCAGGCATCACCTGTTGTTTTTATAAGTGCAATAATTATCGACGAAATCACGGGTTTAAATTATTTCGAACTCCCATAAAGAACGGCGAACTCTGCAAAAAAGGGATTTTAAGTCATTTCATGCATCATTTCACAACTAGTGTGCCGATTTTGTTCAAATTTGGTAACCGACACCAGTCACTTCTTAATTTTTAGTTGATGGTACGTTTTTGCGTACTTATCTGGGTAGAGGGTGATAACCTCGGTGATAACATAAGATACAGAGGGTGTAACATAAGTTGGTGTATTTTTAACAAAATTTTAAATACCCCCCATTTTTTTAAGTGAAGGCGCGATGTTGTTTTTTCTTTTTTCTAATCTAAACTTTAGGTTTTGTGTGTAAAAATGTTGTTTTAACTGGAACCTCGACGTTAATCTGAACGTATAAAACTGGGGGTTAATCAAGAACTTTATCGAAACCTGTAATAGTGGGCATAATACCTCGAGCCGTTTCATTCGGGTGTCTCAAATTTGAGATATGACGTCATCGACTATTTTTTAATTGAAAGCCCTTTTTTATTATTCTTCTAAAGGGCATAATAAAGTTTCAGTTCGGCACATAGTAATCGACGTGTGCTAGCATAGTTTAGTTATCTAAACAAAACATTTCTTATTTACTCAATTTATTCCAAAGTTAGAGACTCGCACTGTATACCTACGAGCCGCCACTGCCCATGACTATACAGGGTGTTCCTTAATGACATACTAATATTTAAAGGGTTGATTCTTGGACCCATTTTAAGAAAAAAACTTCTTATGAATGTATGTCCTAAACAACTTAATTTTTAAGATACAAAGGGAGGTAAAGTTTTTAGAAAAACATTTTTTTTTATATATATAATAACTGTGACTATTGTAGATATCTTTATGAAATTTGGTACACGTCTTTTAAGGTGCGTCCAGACCTGTGACAAGACCGCGTATCGTGACATCGTCGCGAACCTCGTCGCGTGTCATCAGTCCGTTCCATGTCCTGTCGGTCTTTTAGCGTCGCATCAAAGGGATGCTACGCCGCTTGGTTCGACAAGTCTGGACGGGACCGCGTATCATCAGAACGTTTTGCATATTTAATTGAGTTTTAACCATGGTAGCGGCTATTTTTGTTTCGAATTAGTATTTGATTTCTTAATATCAAGATGGAATGGAAACAGGAGACCACGTTAACATTTATAGAATTGCGCAATAAATGATCAAAACTATGTACGCTGCTGCTGCAACGTCCATGATGACCTACTGTTTTTTATTTAAATTAGCGGAACGCTGTGAACGGGACTATGATACGCGACGATGACACGCGGGGATGACAGGCGACGATGACACGCATCGAAGTTCGCCTCGTCGTGAAAATGTTCGCGACGCTGTCACGTCACGGGGTTTTGTCACAAGTCTGGACAATTTTTTTTTAAGATATAAGGATTTCAAAAATATATTTTTTTTTTATTTTAAGAAGTCAGTGGCGTACCACTGCTTGTCTAATAATAGTTTTGACAGAAAACTTCCACAAGCTACTGATGAAATAACTCTGGATTTCGTCTGCAACTTTTAGTATCTAGCAATTCGATGCAGGAGAAATTCAGAAGTGTCTAATAATTATTTTTTTTAACTTTACCTCCCTGTATCTCAAAAGTTAATACGTTCAGGGCATACGCTCATATGAAGTTTTTTCTTAAAATGGGTACAATAATCACCTCCTTGAATATTAGCGTATCATTGAGGAACCACCCTGTATAAATAATTTTATATTGTAGGAAATCAGAAGTTACTTAGTTTACCAAATGAAGAAATCCACCGCAAATATGTATGCGAAAGGCATTTTTTGGAAACGGATTTAAAAAGACCAAAAAAGCGGTATTTAAAGAATTCGTGTATTCCAATGCCCTATAAGGATGGTATTATAGAATCATTGCCTACCTCTCCCCTGAAGGTTCTGACACCAAAAAAAAACATATTCGGCTCGAAAAAGACATGCAGGATCGGATGCGGAGATTGATTTTAATCAATTAAACACCCCCGCACCTTCTACGCCAAAACGATTTAAAGGACCAGCTCAAAAAATAATGACCCAGACACGCCAAAAAACAAAAAATTAAAAGGCAAATTAAATTTCAATGCGGCAAACTAGCAGAATTAAAACAAAAAAACATCAGATTGAACCCAAAACTTAAAAGACAAAATGTCAATGTCCCCTCATTGCTCATTACCGCAATGGCTTGTTTGTCACTAGCAGTAAAAAGTTTTGTTCTCATAATAATTTACTAAATAATCCCATATGTATTTCGCCTAAATCAATATAATGGGTACCTACGTACCTACTTACATATACTTATTATGTCTTTTAAAAATCGATTTTGAATTTAAATAATTAATGTTTCATATGATCATAATAATTATTACATACGTAAAAGAGATATATTTTATTTTCTAATTCAAACATTTTCGTTATAAAACCATAAACCTAACTTTTATGATGAAACGCATTAAATCATTAATATTCCCCAAACTCGCATTTGTTTTAAGACAACCGGCAATAATGCATGATTTTACCGTCCAATTGCGCGCCATCTCATACCGAGTAGCAAAAGTAAGCGAGCCGAAATCGAGCTTTGGACGCTCGCTTGGGCAAGCCAGAGTCCAAATACAATACGTTTTTATACCGTTTAACTGCGCGTCTATTCGGAGTAGTTAGGTTTATGGTGTTATCAATTGGAAATCGTACTGGTTCAGTCCGTGAGTGCCATCGACACATAATGTATCCTGTCCAAATTTCTTTAAAAGCTCCTATTGTGCATTGTTCATTATGATAAGTACAAAATCCGAGATAAGTAGTTCTGAAAAATCAGGGCATAACTGACCTTGAGGCTTGTAAAATAGAATGGATTATGAGGTGATATTAGTTTCTCTTCTCTAATCCAAGCTTCGATGCTTACTGCATCATTTTTATGACGCTGATGGTTGCGTAAATTAAAACACTGCTCTATATTCAGGAGATCTTTTCTAGTTAATAAATGTATTCTTTTTAGTTCATCACCTACAACAAAAATTGTTTTTAAAATATTTTTATGCTAAGATCTATAACAAATAAGAGAGGAATGGACGGACAAAAGTGAATGACAGTTTATATTCTGTTATTCTGAGAGCCAACACGTTATTAAAAAATAATACACTTAGGCATAAATCCACTAACACTTTGAGTAACCTGTAAATAACCCTGTACAAGACATTAGTTACCTTTGTAAAGGGATTCTCGTATGTGGTCCAAAATATTATTAAAAGAAATTCCAGCAGCATTCTTTTGCTATTTCACATTTTTCCTCTAAAGTTAACCTTATGTGTTCTAATTCCATTTTGTGTGTGTGAGTTTTAATAAATCTGACATTGTAGATTCCATCATCTTCCTAAAAAATTAAATTTTGATGAATTTTACGATATTATCCTTATAGGTTCCATGTTATTTTCTATCTCCATTGATTAAATTTCAAAGTACAGGGTGTCCCATTTTCGTTGATATTACGAGATATCTCATTTACGAGTAAATATAGAAAGTTGCTGTTTTCGCAATACTCTGCTACATTTTTGTGAATCGAATGATGGTATAAACAAAATTTTCGTAGCCCGCTTCGTTTCTGAGATACAGGGCGAAATTGAAAATATTGCATATTAGGACTCTTATACAGTTTTTTACGTAGAATCCAGTGGAGTCGTCAGATTTTTGCTGTCAGCTGTAAATTTTTAGCTATAAATCAAATTTTTATTTTTTTTAATGGAACACCCTGTATATTTTTCATTCGTTTGATTGGAAATGTTACAAGCTTTATAAAAATATATAATACATGATATGTATTTTAAATAATAAGCCTAAAATTCATAATTTCACAAAATGTGTACCGGGTGTTTCACTATAAATGGACCCCCCCTTTAACTTTCTCAACTAACATTTTAGAAAAAAACGTTCAATACAAAAAATAAAGGGGATGAAGTGAAGTTTTAGCACTGTTGTATACAGGGTGTCCCATAAATGCGGGATTAAACAAAATTATATTTTTTAAATGGAACACCCTATATATTATTGCATATTTGGATTTTGCGGAGAATTCTAGACATATTTCATACATAATGTCCTATACCTATCTGTTACTGTTTTTGAAATATTGACAGTTGAAATCAACCATTTACCAAGTTTGACAGCCTGTAAAATCTAAACGGCTAAAGATAGAGCAAAATGGTTTGCACTTTC
>MU188442.1:11978-27815 GCA_016904865.1 Pissodes strobi | reverse complement strand
GAAAACATGGGGCTACAGTATGATTTCATTATGAATCCGTTGTTGTTCCTAACGCTCCCTACAGGGTGTCTCAAATTTAACGTAAAAAAATACTTTCATTTTTGCACCCTGTATACGCCTAAAACTGAAATCTGAATAAAACATTCTAAGTTAGTGCAATTGCCAAAGAAAAAAGCCACATTAAAAAAAAAATTATCAAAATCGATTTATTGGTTCGCGAGAAAATCAACTTTTAAGTTGAGCATAATTTTCGGTTGTGCGTTATTTTTGCGGCTAAGTGTATATAGGGTGTTCCATTTAAAAAATATAACTTTGTTTAATCCCGCATTTATGGGACACCCTTTATACAACAGTGCTATGCCATAAAAAACTTCACTTCATCCCCTTTATTTTTTGTATTGAACGATTTTTCTAAAATGTCAGTTAAGAAAGTTAAAGGGGGGGGGTCCATTTATAGTGAAACACCCGGTATCTATGACACTCTTGATGAGTACGGTATAAGCATTGTCTTTTAAACAACGATATAAGTATTAGTAGGCAGATATTATTAGAACAATGGAATGGTAATTTTTTATTGGCAAGACCTGCCAGTTACAAAATTCATATTTTCTGTGTAATATTGTATTTCATGTAAATATGTTCTATATTATTGTGGAGGATTCATTATTACCTTGGAATTGATTGCCTCTGGCTCCACAATTGATTAAACTTGGTTTGAACTTTGAACTGTTACCAGTGTTTTGTTGATAGTAATGGGTATTGTATTGAAAATAAGTAGTTTTTACGCAAAAAGTTAATAATTCGAGTATTGTGTCAATATTAAGTTTTGTACTTTCACCGAGGTTAGTATCATTTGTTAATTTATTTCTTACAATATTTAAAGTTTTATCAACGGGTACGTTGGTAAATAGACTAACAACATCAAAACTTACCAGAGTATCGTTAGGATTTAAATTAATTTGTGAAAGTTTCTCTAAAAGATGTTGTGAATTTCTTATATATGAGTTAGTATTGTTAGCAAGTGGATTAAGAATGTTGAGTAGATATTTAGCAATGGGGTATGTTGGCGAATTTATACAGCTGACTATTGGACGTAGAGGAATATTTAGATTATGTATTTTTGGTACTCCATAAAAATGAGGTGTTTTACTATTGTGTGATGTCAGTTTGAATCTTTCTATGTCATTAAATTGATTTTTGTGTTTTTTTAACATATTGTATATCTGTCTCTCAATACGTTCTGTTGGATCATTATTTAGTATTGAGTAATTACCGTCATTTAAAAGAGACATTATCTTTTCATCGTAAGTAATGCAATTCATTATTACGGTTGAATTACCTTTATCTGCTGGTAGAATTTTAATAGTGTTATCTCTTTTTAATGATTGTAATGCTCTTTGTTCTGTGTATGTTATGTTTTGTTTAATTTTAAATGGTTTTTCTAGTGTTATTTTAGTTCTAATTCTAAATTCGTCTTTATGTTCTTCTAGCAAGTTTTGTGATGTTTCTTCAATTGCTGAAATGATATCAAACTTAGGAACGATTTTAGGTGTAACTGAGTAGTTTAAACCTTTGGAAAGAACAAGTTTATCAACATCGGATAATACTCTATCAGACAAATTGATTACAGTTTTTTCAATAAAGTCGTTATTTTTGACAATAGAAATTTTTTTGTTTAATCTTTCTTGAATGAGATTATTAAATTTATTTATATGAATATGTTTTTGTTTATCAAAATTTATTAAATAACTATTATGAACACAGTTACAAATATGATTGAAATCTATAGGTAAAATTTGGTTTTGCAAGTTTAGTTTTAAATTATTAATTTCTATTTGAATTTTATATTTATTAAATCTATGAAACTGTAATCTTTCTCGTAACAGAGCATTACTTGCTCTATATAAGATTTTTATGGGTTTTTGGTGGTTGTATGGTGCTTTAAGTCTTAAACCTTTAGGAATCAAGTTATTATTTTTGCATTTGTGTACAAAAGTTAAACTGTTTTCAAAATGCAATAGCTTTTTATGTTTATTTTCTAAATCTCTAAAAATAGAACAAATATTAGGCCCATACCTTTGATGTAAATATGTTCTATATTGTTGTGGAGGATTCATTATTACCTTGGAATTGATTGCCTTTGGCTCCACAAATGATTAAACTTGGTTTGAACTTTGAACTGTTATAGAATGTAATAAATTTTATATAGGTGAGACCTGTAGACCATTATCAAAACGTATAAAAGAACACCAAACTTATATTAGAAATGCACAATTCCACAAATCACACATTTGTCAACATGCATTTGATAACAATCACAGAATACAATGGAACGCTTCTAGTATTTTGGCAAAGGAGCCTTCATCTAAAGAACGTAAAATGAAAGAAAGTGCTTTAATTTTATTAAATAAAGATGAATGTGTTGCTTCAACTTCTGTTAGTTTTAATAGCACATGGTTATCTTTGCTAAAAACTGCAGTTGATAAGGGACACTTAAAAATTAACTAATCCTTTCAACAAAAATCATTAAATTCTTCCTAAGCGAATAACACCAAATTATAGATATATAAAACTTAAAAATCAAATTAATTTACCAAATAACACCTCATTATTACACTAAATGACAGTTAAAAAGTAATTAAATATGGCATTATAACTGTCATCTTGTAAAAGTCAGTTCAAAGCCTGACAATCTGCAAGAGCTTTTTACTGTTTTATTGTATTTGCTAACCATTTTCATTTTTAGTTTTTTGCTTTTCTTGAAAACGATATCCTACTTGATATCGAATCGACGATATATAGGTACACATTTCATTAGGATCACTAAATTTGCACTTGTGCAGTTTACATCCTTGAGCCTGGGTCGAAGTGGCTCTATAACAGTTCAAAGTTCAAACCAAGTGTAATCATTTGTGGAGCCAAAGGCAATCAATTCCAAGGTAATATTGCATTTCATGACTGAAAATGAAAATTATCAATATTTTGAAAAATTTGACATGTTAGTCTGCTTTATGCAGAGCAATGAAAACTCCCGTGAAGCTTCTCAGATGCATCTAATGGGTTTGTTTGAATATTTATTTACCTTTTGACTTATTTGGGTTTATTTTTTTAAGTATCATTTTAATTTATAGATATCCCGAAAGAAGGCCACCTGATCTTTTAATATTTTCCGGAATAAAGAAAAAATTGGTAGAACAATTGCCTCCTTCCCCACCTTGGTTTTTCTTATTATACGTTTTTGGTAGGGGCCGGATATGCCATATTTTTCAAAGTATTAATAATTTTCATTTTCAGCCGTCGCCATCGTAAAAAAATACAGTATTACACAGAAAATATAAATTTTGTAAGTGATGGGTCTTGGCAATAAAAAATTATCATTCCATTACTCTAATAATCTCTGCCTACTAATACTTTATACCTTTGTTTAAAAGATAATGCTTGTACCATACCCATCAAGAGTGTCGTATAGAGATACATTTTGTAAAATTATGAATTTAAGGCTTATTATTTAAAATACATATCATGTATTATATATTTTTCTAAAGCTTATAAAATATCTAATCAAACGAATGAAGTGTTCCATTTAAAAAAATATAAGTTTGTTTTATAGCTAAAAATTGACAGCTCATAGCAAAAATCTGACTACGCCACTGGATTCTACGTAAAAAACTGTATAAGAGCAAGTTTTTAGCTTTGCGATATGTTAAAGGATAAGGGAGATACGAGGGGGGTCCCAAAATGCATTATTTTCAATTTCGACCTGTATCTCCGAAACGAAGCGGGCTATGAAAATTTTGTTTATACCATCGTTCTTTTCACAAAAAAGTAGCAAGGTATTGCGTAAACCGCAACTCTCTATCTTTACTCGTAAGTGAGATACCACCTAATATCATCGAAAATGGGACACCCTGTACATATTTAAACTTAAATTCAAAAATTAAATATTATTAAAGGGCATGACAGTAATTATTACTTACTGAATAGTTTATTTCTGCAGGGCAAAACGCATTTATTTTACAACTACCTTGTAGCTTCAAGGTTCTTTTAGCGCTTCCTTTAGGGATGTAATACTGTGTTCTGCTACAAACAAATAATTGAGATCTTATTCTTCGATCCTTGTGACTTCCTCCTGCACCAACATACTTTTAGTTTGTATTTGTATCTTCTTTCATCTTCCATTCTAAAAAGTCTCGTTTATTTTGAAACTCCTTAATTTCAGGTACAATATTCAAGTTATGCACTTCGGATAAATGAGCGAGTATCTTATTTTTTTCATAATGATTAAATTCACACAAGACACAATTAAATAATTGACTTACATTGACATACTGGATATTATGTATGTTTTTTATGTTTTGAAAGTTTATCTTTATCATTATACGGTTTATCGCATTCGCTACACTTAATTTTTTTTACAGGAGGCACTAATATATTGTTTAATTCGAGGGGATGTGTTTGTTTTGCATGTCTTCGCAAAGAATCTTTACTTTGATATGTTTTTATACAACAACTGCAAGAAAACATTATAACAAAAATAATATCAACAAATAATATTCTAGCACATGTACAATTATCACGAATTCAGAGTAACATTGGAACTTGTAACATTTGCAACACCAAAATCCGAGGTTATGTATGCTTACATTGTTTACCAGCCACGTGACCTTAACATTCTCATGGATTGGTTGGCTGGAAAAGCCGGTGGCCCGACTCTAGACGCTTGTTACATCTATTGCATTACTTTATCCTCACAAGAATCTCTCAATAGTTCCAATATTTTCTTTCGACTGGTTGTTGTTGGAGAATTGCATCCAATTTATTATGGACTATATACTGTCGAGTGTTGACCAACACTTAACCATGAGATGGATTGATAATAAAGCCACGTGGAAGTGTTGTACAATTGGTACTTGTCACTGACTAGACGAATCTCATGAACGTTCTATCATCGGATGCATTGCTTGTGTTATATTGATTGATTAATATTAACAAGAGTCTTGGTGCCAGTATGGTAATACCCTCATAAAAATGGGATTTTTGTGTAAGAGTGTATGTAGGGATGGGAAGATTCAGATTGTTCATTTGACGTGTAATGTACCTAAGATGTTCCGTACTAAATTTTTGTCGATATTTAAATATGAGGCAGGCAACTTCTTCGATATAAATGCACGTTACTGTAAGGATACTCTCTCTAGGGAACAGGGAGCGGCAAGAATCTCGAAATTTGGCCGCACAGATGTAACGTAATGCGCGTTTTTGGAGAACAAATAGCGTTTGAATTAGGTAATTGCTTGAATCGGGGCAGAGTATACAGCCTTGCCAACTCCTGGGCCAAGCATCTGAACAGACCCTGACAGCAAAACAACCAGACGAATTCTTGTCTGCAAGATTAGCAATGTGTTTCTCATATTTAAGGTCATTATATATTTATAAACTGAGAAACTTGCAGCCAGGATATTTCCCAACTAAGGTTGTAACGTTGTAATTGTATCCAAATATTATATAGCAATTTGTTTCCGTTAAATTATGGTATCGATTATAACAACATTACTATTACGAGTGGATTTCAGTACTCCGACCCGTTTGACAGCGAGTGCCTTCCGAAGATGCGCATGAAAATAGGATATATCGAAGGAAGTTAAAATTGACCGGTCTTCTCATTTGGACTTCCGTCCATGAAGGTGCCTAATGGCAATTAAGTTTTCAACTGCTGGTTGATGTTGACCAGATAGCATTTTTTTTTTGTTAATTTTACAAAGCGTAGTAAAGCGTGTCTTTTGTTAGAGTATCGGTTATGCTGTTGTAAATCATCGCGTGCAGAGCGGTGTGATAACCCTTTTATTTTAAAAGGTAGGTTCGACTGGTGCTTCTAAGTAACAGGGCTGTAAAAAAAAAACATTATTCACCAGGGTCTTTCCGAGGGACTGCCTATTTGCTTGGGGCCTTCCCTATCTGAGTAGGAGCCCAGCCGTCTTCTCCATCTTGGACCAGACAGAGAGTTTAGTGTAGCCTGGTTATCTCGACTGGTACCTTGCCTAGGTCTTCCAATTACCGAGGACAAAACACATAATCAAGTCTGGTAGGATCAATTTCAATTAATAATAAATCAGCACGGTTAATATGTTGAGCTTTGTTCTTAATTTATCGTGCTACTACCTTTAATTTTTCAAGTGAAAAGACTAAATATAATCTACCGAGAAGCACCTCCTGGAAATATTTTATTGTACAGGGTGATACAGATAATCCTTTAAATGGAAATATCGCTATTATTTTTGAAATTAGAAAAAAATATTCTAAACAAAAATTGTTTGATTTCATTTGCTTTTACACATGCTCTTGTTTTAATGTATTGTAACGTAGTAATTGTATCTGAATATTACATCGCGATTTTCTGTGTGTATTCGTTAAATTGTATCGATTGTCGCAACCTTACTACTACGAGTGGATTCCAATACTCCGACCTGTTTGATAGGGAGCGCCTTCCGAAGATGCGCATTGAAAAATATGTCGAAGGTAGTTAAAATTGGCGCTCTCTTCTCGTTTGAACTTACCTCCGAGAAGGTGTCTTGTGGCAATTAAGTTTTCAACTGCTGGTTGATGATTGCCAGATGTTAAAATTATAAAGCGTCGTAACTCTTATCTTTTGTTAGAGTACCGGCTATGTTGTTGTGAAACATCGTGCGTGTGAAAAGCGGTGTGATAACCCTTTTATTTTAAAAGATAGGTTCGACCCATGTGCTTCTAATTAACATGGCTAAAAAACATTTATCATTTCACCAAGGTCTTTGTGATGGACCGATACCCATTTATTCCGGGTAATTCCTCCCTTGAACAGCTAGTTTTTGGTGAAACCTGGCCTTCCTGGCTGATATGTTCACCTAGCTCATCCAATCTGCATTAACGTGTCCGCACTGCTAGGATCTAAAATCTAGTTCTTACTCTATCGTGCATTTATCTTTAATTTTTTTAGTGAGGATGCTAAAGAGAATCTACCTAGAAGTAAATTTCTAAAATATCGCGTTAAGAGATACTGAGGTTCAGTTCTCTAACCTTATCTAGTGTTTTTTCGGTAAGAGGCAGTCCTCTAAAGTACCGTCAACTCCATAAACTTATGGTTTAAAATTAAGAGTATTTAAGTTATTTATGTTAAGTTTACTGTATCTGGCTGTAAAACTCATGGCAGAAAATTAATTTTTAACCATTTAAACCTTACTGTTTAACGTCTCGCCCTGATATAGGTAGACTTGAGCTCAATTCTCATCTTGCATATTCCGGCTCTATTTCTACTTATTTTCTTCAATAAAATCCCCTTTAATATAGTATTTTTAAGGACATTTTATAAGTCTTCTATATTCCAGCTGCCAAGGGAATAAACTAATAGTAGATTGTAGATTGCTAGGGAGTCGTTTCAGCTAGCTTCAGTCGCCCAGCACTGCTACCGTTACAGATATTTTGTGCATGACTCTACAACTTAACTTGTGCCCAAGAGACGTAGGCTTCTTCCAAATGAAGCTATTTTCTTGGGCGGTAGTTGACTGACTTCTTGAGGTGATAGATGTATTCCTTCAAGGTACTTGAGCCTTTTGCAGAGTTGGGTTGGACATTGGCAGAGTAGATGTTCTGCGGTTTCAGTTGCATTATTGCAAAATCTGCATTGATCATCTTTTGCTTTGCCTATTGCCTTTAGGTGGTATTTTACCGGGCAGTGTCCAGTGAGCAGTCCGGCGACAGTTCTAATATCTGTTCATGTCTGAGTTGTTCTGCTCCTTTTGCAGAGATGGTGATAAACCTTTTCGCTTCTCTTAGTCCTGGAGTGTTTGGCTTTTCATAAGGCCACAGTAGGGCTCTGGACCATAATATGGTGTTCCAGCTCCTCCTTTCGCAAGGCAGTCTGCTTTTTCGTTGCCCTCTATGGCGAGGAACTCACATTAAAGTTACTTGGTTGCGTGTTGCTAATTGTTTTAGGGTTTGCTTACATTCCTAAACTAGCTTTGACACGCACTTGAAAGCTTTTAAAGTCGCCTGGCTGTCTGAGAATATGTAGCTGTGCTTTCGGTGAAGTCCTTAGCACGACAATTGGAAAATGGTTATATGTTATATATTTACTAGCGGTTTGGAAAGCTTACAGTTTGTACCTGAAATGCCCAATCCTGCTCCTTTTGCTAGTTTTGAACCATCTGTGTACAACAGCGATGCGTTATCGGTCTGAGGTTGTTTTTTACTCTGCCATGATTGGCGGTCATCAATAACCACTGCGAATGATTGTCATTTGGTCACTTGGTTTGCTGGCATTTTCCAGTTTTATTTCTTCAAGCGCAGGTGACTAGTTAAATCTGCAGGCTTGAATTTGCCTATTTGTAATAGCCTGTGAGCACTGATGATGAAGAGGTGGCATGCTCAGCAGTACCTCTAAGGCTGCGGTAGGGCACGTTGACATTGTCCCTGTTATTCCCAGGCATATCAGCCTTTGCACTTTGTTCAGTTTGGTTCGAGCGGTGACGTGCTGGGTTTTTGGCCACCATACCAGCGAGGCATAGGTGACCGTGGGCTTTATTATTTTTTGATAGATCCAATATACCATTTTTGGTTTTAGACCCCATGCCTTGCCAACTAGTTGCGGCATGTCCCGCTGTGGCTTTAGAGATGGTGTTTTCTGGATGCTTGTTCCAGGTAAGTTTACGGTCCAGTGTGACCCCTAAATATTTTACCTCGCTGAATAAAGTTAACTGTGTTCCCTGTAGGATGGGCGCTCTTATTTCTAGATTCCTTCTTTTTGTAAAGGGAACAAGAATGGTTTTCCTAGGATTTAGGGAGAGTCCCTCTCCTTCACTCCAATTCTTGATGATGTTTAGAGCATTTTACATGCGGTTTGAAATTTCGCTTTCATGTTTGTCTTTTATTATTACTACTAAGCCTAGAACTATAAATCCAGCTCTACTCAGAGTGGTAAGGATTTTGTCCACTACTAGTGTCCACAGTAGGGGGAAGATAACACCTCCTTGAGGGCACCCTTTCACTGTGCTGACGGTTGTTGAGGCTCCATTTATTTCTGCAGTTACGAAGCGGTACTTTATCATTGTTTCTGTCCATTTTATGATTGGGAGCTCAACTTCCCACTCTTGAAGTTCTCTTCTGATGGACTTATGTGAGGTATTATCAAATGCTTCCTCTATGTCAATGAACCCAGCAAGAGCACTTTTTTTGCATTCGATTGCCTTTTCTATGTCTTTAACTAGACAGTGCTAAACTAACTCAAACTAATAGTAGTTTAAAGTGTATTTATATCCTAATATTTACACAGAGTTTGTTATTATATTTAGGCAATAATAACTGGGTAATATTAAAGTATTCTTTCAAGAATAATTCTTCTCGCTAGATAGTATCGAGGCATACTAGGATTAAATTGCTGAATTGATACTTGCTTGTTGTAATTCATAGTGTTAGAATATTAAAATGAAACTTAAGTACTCTAATAATTAATATAATAATAATTTGAATCCTGACTAATACCAGTGACATTAATAGGTCAATTGCAGTGATATTGAATCGAATCTGTATAGCATAGAATTAACCGTCATTAGTAATTCTTCTCCGTTTTAGAAAAGCAGGTTGCTCTACCCGAGTAGTAAGATTTTTTTTAATAAACAAGTTGTTTGTATTCCTGGTGTTTATTTTGGAAACTGTATTCAAGCTATAATCTGGTCTCATTCTAAATTTTACCAACGCTCTTGCATAGTTTTATTACCCTATCTTGAGACATATAGAACATCTAATAAATTTCTTGCAATAAAAATTTAGTGGCACCCTGCTCTAACTACCAAACACTTTAACCCACGCCTTCTTTAAAAAAAACTGCTGAGTGAACCAGGCATATGTACAGCTGAATGAGCAATTAGCAAATAAGGCTTGTTACAGTATACATGGCATTTAAAAAAAAAGCTGATGCGACCTTTGTTTTTTCAAAAGTAATATACCACATTTTTAATTGGTTTTGAATTTTCTATTAAATTCTGCATATATTTTTGTATAATATATCAGGGATCAAAACCTAACGGTTTTCCAAATATTGAAGGTTTTAGGATTACGAATACTATGTTTTTTTCGATATAATTGCTTACCTATATAGATACCAGCTGTTACCTAGAGATAAAGGTTTGTTTTCTAAAAAAAGTTAATGTTTCAAGCACAATTTTAAAGTTAAATTTGGTGGAACTAATTTTGTGACAAATATTTTTAAAAATTAGAATCTGATGAAAATCAAAATGGTAAGGCGCAGCTCAAATGTGGTAGACTGACTGGTAATAATTTTAAAACGCATATTTTTCTAATTACGTTTTTTTATGTGATGATATTGTTATTCGTCTCTTTGTACTCAGTATTTATCCTTACTATCACTTGAATCTTAATTGAATGGGAGAGGATTGGAAAGGATCTCTTCGGCCCGGCTCCCAAGGTGTAAATTCCAACTGTCAATAAAGCTGAAAGACCTAAAAAAAGACTTGATGTTTCGAGGCCAAATCAGACCCCCCCCCCCCCAATGTCAAGAGCTAGAACTCTAAAAATGAAAATGATTAGTAATACAATTAAAATGTTTGGGATAGCAAACAGTTAAACGTTCGTGGACTTTATCAACTTTGTAATCAACTTTTTAATTTGATTGATTAAGAACTTAATGTCATTATAAGGACTGGTGTTTTATGTTTGTGTCATATTTGCTTCGACTTGTGCGTCGCACGTGTAGGTCGTGCTGCCTGCTGTAGTTAAAAGTGTATCGCGAGTTAAATAAAATAATAGTGTGAATATTTGTTTTTTTTTGTTTACACCAACTTATCTGTACAACGAGAACAATGAATAGAGTCAACACATTTAGTTTAAACTTCACCGAGATTCCCGATAAATTATCAGCATTGGATTTCCACACTTTTGTACAAGAACAATTAAAACTGAAAGATGAAGAAGTTATCTCCTTTGGAATATATGGAAAGAAATTATTTATTAAGGTAGCGCCTCAAGAATTATTTGAAACGATCTTCGAGTCATTTGAAGGGAAGCTGATGTATAATGCTAAAGACCAAATTTCTTATAGTGTTCCCGTATAAAATGAGAGTGCCAAAACGACAGTAAAAATCCATAGAATACCTATTGAGGTGCCAGACCTTGAAATCAAAACAGCTTTGTCACAATATGTAACCATCGAATCCGTTAAAAATGATTTCTGACGCGAGCTACCATACAAGTGTTACAATGACACAAAAATTTTGAAGATGGAGGTAAAGCGTGCAATACCTTCATATGTCATTATTTCTGGAAGACAGTACTGGATAATCTATCTAGGCCAAGCAAGAACATGTCGGAAATGCGGATCCACTGAGCATGAAGCCTTAAACTGTGACAAAGCTGCAAGTCATAGACTACGTAGTTACGCAGCTATAACTGCCAACAACGCTAGAACATCGATACATCGCCCGGTAAATATACCAAGGAACGAGTTATCTCAAGAAAACTTTGCGAGTATGAATCAATCAATTACCGAGGTGGGTACAACTCTTCAAAACACGCAGAAAAATCAACAAATAAATCAAGAAGTAACAATGGAAGAACCCGAAGAAGACCCGCTAATAGGATTTGACAGAAATGAGCAATCAAACAGCACTCAGCGTTATGAAAAACTGGAGAACTCACTCAGCTTAAAACGTTATAGAAATCCGGACCAGGTATCAAGTGAAACATCTGGAGACGAACAAACATCAAAACCACCAACCTTGAAAAAACAAAATGTATCATGGGCATACGAAGTAAATGCAGATCCTCCCCTGGAAACCAGTTAAATACCAGACAAAATAAGTAATTATTACCCTGCCACCTCTGTTAGTAAGAACTCGTTGGTATCATATTCGATAGTCACAGTAAACATTTGTACAATTTCTTCAGACCTAAAATTAAATATTTTAAAAGAATTTGTTTATATGAATAATGTAGATATTTTGTTGTTACAAGAGGTGGCAGTTTCTGATTTTTCTTTTATTCATGGATACAATTCTATCGTTAATATTAATGAAAACAAACGGGGAACAGCCGTTCTAATACGAGATGGTCTAATATATGAAGATGTAATCTTACTAGAATCATCGAGAGGTATTTCATTTAAAATTAGTATTTCCAGATTTGTTAATGTATATGTACTAAGTGGGTCACAAAACAGACGGGAAAGAGAAATATTTTTTAACACGGAGGTTTGTCTACTACTAAAAGCGGGTGAGAACGTCTTTATTGGGGGTGATTTTAACTGTACACTATCACAGAGGGATTCGAACAGTCAAACTTTAAACGACTCTAGAGGCCTTAAACAAATTATATCAACTTTCGAGTTACTAGACGCCTGGTCTTACAAAAAGGGAAATGCTCCTGGCTATACATATTTTCACTCGAACTCTGCGTCTAGGTTAGATAGATTTTATATGCCAAAGAATAATTGCGAACGCCTAAGTGACGTCAAATTGATCCCAGTTGCTTTTTCAGATCACCGAGCATTGCTTTTTATTCATAAGTTTCGATACGGTGACCATACCGAATTTTTTAAACGTAGAAATTTTTGGAAACTTAATAGCTCCGTTCTTTTGGATAAAGAAAGCACCGATTTGTTTAAAAATAATTGGATTAATTGGATAAAATCCAAAACACGCTCAGTGTTGGAATGGTGGTGTACATATGCAAAACCCAAAATTGAATTTTTTTTTTAAATGGAGGGCGGGGGTGATTAACAAAAATAGAAAGAGAAAAGTAGACTATTTTACGCAATGCCTAAAAGAGCTAATGGATTCAGAAAACTTCAATGCAACTACCTTTTCACAAATTAAAAAATTTAAGGCGCGTATTTTAAAAGAACAAATATCTCATCTAGAAGGGGCAAAGATCAGGGGTAGGTACTATGAACAGATTGAAAACGAAAATTTTTCTTTATTTCATCTGAATAAGGAAAATAAATTAATTCATAAAAAATCAATAGATAAAATCTGTATTGATGGTGAGTGCATTAGGGATAAAAATAAAATAGCTGAGGGTATACATAATTATTTTCAAGAACTGTACAAAAAACCAAGTGAATCCCCAAATTACGCTGAATTTCCACAGCAAGCGTTTCAAAATACAATTTCAGATGATGGTAATACCGTAATTTAAAGGCGGAAATTCTTGAGGGTGAAATAGAAGACATTCTTAAAAATATTCCAAGAAACAAATCTCCAGGACCCGATGGTCTAACCCCTAAGTTTTACGTATACTTTTGGAACATAATTAAAACTGAAATCCTGCAACTAATTAATGAAATACAAAACGGGGCCCTCATCCCCGCTACTTTTAAAAAGGGTGTCATCGTTATAAAATAACAGATCCAACTAATCTTAATGATTTTAGACCGATTTCACTTCTTAACACAGACTATAAACTGTACATGAAGGTGCTTAAAACAAGGTTAAGTCCTCATCTCGAATCTTTTATATCAAACTGTCAAACATATATCAGCAAAAAAATAACATATTTGTTTCCTTATGCAATCTTAGAGATACTGTGGCTAGCACAACAGCCAACAAGACACACAACCTACTTGTAGGTCTTGATTTCGACCATGCCTTTGATCGGGTCTCTCATGATTTCCTTTGGCTTACAATGGCTAAATATGACTTTGATAATCAGATCATTAACAATCTAAAATCGCTATACAACGGAGCCCGTTCTATAGTACAGATAAACAAACAGCACAACCGTGAAATTCTCATTGAGATGGGTGTACGACTATTCGTTTTGGTTATCGAAACCGTGATTTGCCTTTTTAAACACAATAATATACAGGTTTACGCTTATGCTGATGACATAACCCTAACTGTAAGCTCTCTCAACGAATTAGAGTTAAGTAAAAGACAAATTGATATATACTGTAAATACAGCGGTGCTGTTTTAAATCTAAATAAATGCGAAGCTATTGAGTTAGGACCAAGAATGAAACATACATTTAGAAATCGACAATTTGACTGGTTTAAAATATCAGAAAAAAATTAAGATTTTGGGGATATATTTTTATACTACAGTACACTGTATGATTAAAAACAACTGGTATAGAGTCAACAAGGTCCGTAATGTAATTATGGCAAACATTCACCGAGATCTAAGTCTTATACAAAGAGTTACCTTTATAAACATGTACGCTCTGTCGGGAATTTGGTTTTTGGCGCAGGTGTTGCCAATTCCGGTGGGAGTAGCTAAGAGACTTGCTTCTATGTATGAATGGCTACTGTGGCGAAACAGCAGTTTAAAAGTTGCAAGGACAACATTAATTCGACCAAAGCATGAAGGCGGACTGGCCTTAATCGACCCTTGGATGAAATGCTCTTTTGATCAAAAATACTTACTCTAACATTAAAAATGGTATAACCCTGTATGTAAACTTTCACACATAACAAATCCCCCTAACCCCTATTTCTTCTCTTGTCACTTTCCTCACATAAGACGCTTCGTAAAAGAAGCAGCTTATTTACCTCAAGATTTTCTCCTAAAGGATAATTTAAATACAAAAGATATGTATTTAGTTCTACTAAAACAAAACAGGGAAACACCAAATATATTTAAAAGAATTAATGACTTTATATGTCAATAACAAATCTGCCTAAATTTGAATAATAAAATCTTAGACCATGATAAAAGAAGCTTGGCATATGATAATTCATGATGCCTATCCATTTAGTGTAAATCTTAAAAAGATAAATAAAGTGCCTTCTGATTTGTGCCAAGTTTGTGCAAAGAACAGAGATAATTTGCTTCATAGATTCCTATGTACATCACAAGTTAGATTAATCTCGGCACTCCTATTAAGAATAGTAAACACAATAACATAAATACAGAATAAACTTTCAGACCTTATTAGCTTGAGTTTTAATGTCTCAGCAATACTGTGTACTATTTGTAGTAGTGGCAACACTGGCAACCATACAATACGAATTTAGGACTGTTTTTCGAATGACAATTTTCCGAAAGACAGTTCTTCGAAGGACAGTTTTTCGAATGGATAATTATTCGAACGGATAGTTTTTCGAAAAGACAAATATTCGAAAGGACCGTTTTTCGAAAATATTAAATTAGAGAAAACATAAAGATAATTTTAACGTAATTTATTAAAATTGTTAATTAAACATATTAATTACAGATAATTATTAGGGTTTTGCATGGCCCTCCGCTCACTTCGCTCGCTATGGGGGCTCAATCAACAAGAACTAACGAAGTGCTAACCCAAGGCTAACCCAAACTAACCCAAAATTAGGAAAAAAGGGTAAATTAATACAAAATAATATACAAAACATCTGTCGCGACCGACGGGAATCGAACACGCAGCGCCGGTATGACAGACAAGAACGCTACCTTCTACACCACGCACCATGCAGAAATTTTGCTAAAACGGTAAAAGGGACTAACCCAAACTAAATTAAAGATTCGAAAAATGGTCCATTCGAAGAATTACATATTCGAAAAATTGTCGATTCGAAGAATTGTCTTTTCGAAGAACTGTCCATTCGAAGAAATGTCGTTCGAAGAACTGTCGTTCGAATAATTGTCATTCGAAAAACCATCCGGATTCAATACAATACGTGTTAACTAAGAGTTCCTCTGCCACTTTACACGATTACAAAGAGTCGATGATTCCACAGATTGTTAAATTAAGAAAACTAGACCCGACCTTACATCTTACTATAAGACAAGTAATAAATTAGATAGCTATAATATAATGTATGATATTTAATCTTGTTATAGTGGATATTAGGAGTATAATACCGAATGTATGACATACAA
>MU188442.1:0-11578 GCA_016904865.1 Pissodes strobi | reverse complement strand
TGTTTTGAAGGTGCTATAGAGTTATAGAAAAATATTATGTTTATTATCCCATTCATTTAAGTTTCAAAGTGACAGTAAAGGTAAATATTCAGTATAATAATTCAAATTAGAATTGAACAATAAAAAATCCCATTTGATGCGTTCTTTAATGATGATGTATGTAAATGTGTATTTATGGTGTAGAGTATAATTAATTATGTATAGAAATTTGTATTTTTTTTAGCTATAACCGCAAATTTTATCAATAAGAAATCTGAGGCTGAGGCCCGAGTAGAAGAAATCAGTGGTGTAGCTTTTATTTTCAATCAAAAATTCTTCAAAGATCTCCAAGAAGAAACTAGGATTGACTTAGAGAATATTGTGTATTATAAAGACGACACTCACTATTTTGTAATGACTGCCAAGAAAGCAAGTTTACTGGAAAAAGGTGTTATTAAACAGGTGGGTTTGTTCATTCACTTTCATTTCCTAAGGCGTTAATTTTCATAAAGCTTTGCCTTGAAATTTGAAACTTGAATTTTATTGTATTTTTGAATCGGCCATCATTGTAAGCAATATCAACTTCGCTATGTGTAATATAGTGTCTAATTTTAGTTGGGCATTTTAGTTGGGATATCGTTCTCTCTTCTAATATACTCTAATTTTTAAACCTGTTCCACTCTAAGCCTGCAATGTTTGGTCACCACATATCTTTATTGGTTTGATGGGTACAGGTAATTTGATCCCTAGCTAGTATATGCTTAGAGTATTACTATTTTACATCTTCTTCTAAACTTCATAATTCTTGGGTTCTTAATATTTGCATAAAGGGGTCATTTACCTGTCTGTGACCAAACTTTATGTGTTCCTTTTTTAATACTATAATTAGAAATTATTATAAACCGTCTTGTGTTTCTGTGTTTATCTACAACCATTTAATAATAGACGCATAATACTTAGGATAGTGAGAGCATTATGGTATAGATGACACAAATGTAATTATACTTACTCATAAAAAAACAAGTGAAATTATAAATAGGAATAGGTAGTAGGCAATCCGAGAGCGGCAACTATGGAAACGAGAAATGTTAACATAGGTATGTATTGACGTCTCCGTTGACGTAAATGTTAAAGTTTCGCTTTCTAGTTAAGTATGTTGTGTGTAAGGATGGTTGTAGATGAAGTATAATATTTGACTCACGTATAATGAACCATAATAGACTATGATGATTATAAAACTCGCCGCAACGAGGCTCGTGATATATTTATGGCTTGCTTTCTAGTGTCGTTAAATAATAAACTATTAAATTTTTAAATTGCTTAGTATGACCTAATTCTTTCCAGGATTTATCCGATACCGAGAAACTACTAGCGTCAGATAACGTAGATAGGGATGCTCTAGAAAGCTATGCACGCCAAGCAGCCGATTTTAGTACAAACTACCAGCTACCACACTTAGAGTTTGCAGTGAATCATTATGGCCAGCCCGATGTAGCTATGTTTGATTTTACTTCTATGTATGCAGCAGAATACGCTTCAAAAGTTGTGGAAAGACACTCTAATAGACTACTCATGATACTAGTAGGCGATAGCTTACTTGAAGTAAGTGCATAAATAATGTAGTCTTTTAATTTCAGGGTGGTATTGGTTGGCCTATGTCATTTATTCTAATAAACAAAAGCGAATGCCGTCATAACAAATACAAACATATACAAATACAAAGTTTGATATGCAAAAGTCTGGTCAAAAATACGTTTTTGAGAAACCATCTGGTTAGAAAATTTATAATGGCATGCCATGCCAACAGTGGAATAGTATATTACGTCACAAGTGTTGAAAGTGATAGTTTTCAAACCAGGAGGGTTTAACAAGAATGGTTAGCCGATTGCGTAAATCCTCCAAGGTTGAAAACTTACTTTCACACGAGTAATGACTATATTTGGACCAATAGATAACTTTTTTATTTGAAGGATTAAAAAAACGTTTAAATTAGAAAATTTGTAGGATTTCGCTCAAAGCGCTAGAATTTGATATCAGAAAAAAACAAACGAACATCGTTAAGCCTTCAAAAACGACTAACTTCGATTTTTTTTTAATGGAATGCCCTATATAATGTTACATATTCTGATTCTACGTAAAATTTCCAGCATATTTCATTTACCTACATTCAACTGTTTTCGCGCTATCGATGATTGAAAATCGCACTTTTAATTTGTTTTCTACGCCCTTCGTATATGAATTTACTTAAGGCATTACGGGGTTTCTATGGAAACATCGGTAGATATCAGTCGTCAGTGATAATTAAGCATCCAGGAAAAGTGAAAAAAGTTTATTGTCATTCATTATGCGCTACACTCAACAAGAACAACCTAATTATTTATATTAAACTAAAACTAATGAATTAATTACAAAAAATGTGGAATTAATATTGAATATTCACTTTAACAGGTGTTCAAAGTGACCTCCGTTTTGTTCGACACAAAGACGATAACACGTTTTTAAGTGGTGGACGGCATGCCTCAACGACTGCTTCTGGTGGATTCGAATAAACTGTATTTCTCCCAAAATGTTCTGCCTTAAATCTGCTAAAATGTGGAATGTGTATTCATGATGCACTCGCTCTTTAAGCCAGGGCTATTGGGGCACCATCGAATTGAACCATTCTTTCCAACCCAAGTCTCATATTTTTCATTTAAGAAGTGAGTCACGTTTGTCGTGTTGTGAGCAGGGGCACCATCTTGTTGCCAAATAGATCGGTTGAGGATGTTAAGCGGTAATTAATCTAAAAAGTTCTCTATTTCTTCAGTGAGAAATTGGTAATATCTATCACCAGTTAGACCACCTTCGTAACAAATAGGCCCTAATATTCTATCACCAACAACGCCACACCAAACACTGAAAGTTTTCCATCCTGATGTTGTTAACAGCTTTAACAAGGCGAGGGTTTTCTTGACTCCAATAATGGGTATTATGTCTATTATAGACACTTTTTGTTGCAAAGCATGCTTCGCCTTCGCCTGTCAATATTATTCTGTCAAAAAAGTGTCGTCCATGCCATGTTCCAACATAGCATTACAAAATTCAAGTCGTTGGCGTTTATTTTCCTCGGAAAGTTGTTGAACTTTCCAAAACTTTTAATGTTTGTATTTGAACTTCTTGAGTGTGCTTTGGGCTCTGTAAAATGTGAAATTTAATGCTTCACATTCTTCTTCTTAAGTACCATGTCATTCTAGAACGTTGGTCACCAACAAGAAGGCTATCCTTACTCTGTCGACGGCAAGTCTGAACAGAGAGCTTGAGTTGAGTTTATACCAGTCACGTAGATTCTTGAGCCATGATGGTTTTCTGCGGCCCGGGTTTCTTTTACCAGAAATTTTTCCCTGCATGATGTTCTGTAGTAATCGGTATTTTTCGCCTCTCATAATATGCCCGAAATATTGCAGTTTCCTCCTTTTGATGGTGGTAAGAATTTCGGTGGATTTATTCAGTCGTTGAAGTATTACCACGTTGGATACTTCTTCCGTCCATGAAACTTTTAATATTTTCCTGTAAGCCCACATCTCAGGCTTCAAGTTGACTTTCTTCGTACTTGTTTATAGTCCAGGCTTCCATACCGTACAGCAGGGTGGAGAAGACATAACATCTGAGAAGTCGGATTCTTAGAGTTAACTTCAGATCTCTACAGCACAAAACCCTACTCATGTTTATAAATGCTGCTTGAGCCTGCTCAATCCTCGATTTCAAAGTCAAAGTTAAAATAAAAATACGCTTTATTGTTAGAACAAAAAATTGTTGTTAACAAAGCAAAATAGAAGTTAAAAATATCTTAAATCCTAATTCAGTATTCAATACTAAAGCGCGATATGAAGTAAATCCAGGAAAACATACTATAAGAAGCCACATGCTTAAAAATATTTCAGAGCACAATATAAAATGCAACATAATCACAGACTAAAGATTTACACTAGGTACGGTTATTGAGCATGAAACTCAGAAGGACTATAATAGCCCCTCTCCACCAAAAACTGTCTCAGATGCCTCCTAAAACACCTGAGTGAAACTGCCCCCTTAATATCGCGCGGAAGGTGGTCGAACACCTTTGCACCAATTCAATTCAATTCAAAATAAGCTTTATTGTCATAACGAAATTATCATCATTGACAAAGCACTATTGATCTTAAGTCTAGGTAATTATTCCAAAACTTAAAAAATATTTAAAATATTGTTACGTTTTTCCCGTGAGTTCTTAACAGAATTACAACCTTGCTAATTTCAACTAATACTCTCTTTATTCACTACCACTGTATACAATTTAACACTCTATACTACTCTTATAACTTTACAACTAATATCAACACTCAATGATTAACTGAACTGAACTAACTAACATTCGTCTTAGGTCTGCTTATATATAGTCTCAAATCTATCACGAATATTCGGGAAGTATTCCGAGGCCACTCTATATGATCTCGACGAGGCCATCGAGACAATTCCAGCGATCCTGAAACTTCGCGGTCGGCCGGGAGATGATTCATACAGACAGAGAAGCGAGCGGCACGGCGCGGCGACTAGTTCTATAGGGTAGCACAAAAACGTTCGGATGGTTGTTAGTCGTGACAATATCATTAAAATTACATTAAAAATATACAGGACGCATGAACAAATAACATTGCATTAACACTTAACTAAAATTAAATGATACTAATCACAATAGACTGACTCACTCAAATGAAACAAACAACTGTGGAAAGGCTAGTGTTTAGGTAATCAAATTACCACTAAACAAATAAAATATGCCCCACGTCAAACTATAGAGAAAATGTACAAAAGTATACTTATAGATAAAATAAGACATTACAAGTTACAATATCACTTGTTACAATAATGCCTGGATAGTATGAATACTTTGAAGAATACGCGTATTAACCAAATCCAGTTAAACAGAACATTGCAAGTCAAAGCTTTACGGCATGTAATATGGTTAAATACAGGAAATAATCCCAGCCATACAGCTACAACAGGGAACGTCGAAAACAAAACTCCAAAACATTCGAGATAGTCGGCAAGTCTCACCATCACCAGACATGTCAGAAGATCGATGAAGAAAGGGAGCAAAGAGTCCGTAATGTAGGGATGATCAGATAATTATAGTTCATCGTCAAAGAACTGGGATACAGAGTAGTAAGCCTTAACAAGCAATAATGATTTAAGCAATTTTCGAAAGTATTCCGTGGACTGTACCTCCCTTATATCTCTTGGTAAATGATTGTACATTTTTTTCGCATTATAAAATACAGAATCTTTGACTAGAGTGGAATTAGGAATTGGCAGCGATAACATTCCAGCTTTTCGGATATTATAATGATTGCTAAGGTTGGGCAACACATTACATTTCTTATGAATCAGAGATACCGTTTCCAAGATGTATAAAAAATAAAAGGTCAGAATCCTATGTTTGATGAACAAAAGTCTGCAGGGGTATCTTGCGCCCGCCCCACACAAGTACCGCAAAGCTCGTTTTTGCAGGATAAAGACCGAATTTGCCAAGTACTGATTGGAATTACCCCAGAAGGGAATACCGTACCTAATGTGTGATTCGATAAGGGAAAAATATGCTGTCCTTGCAACAGTCAGGCCTAGTTCCCTTGCTATTACCCTGACAGCAAAGCAGCCAAATATGTGCGGCTTAAAACCTAATTTCTTATCTATGGCTATACCCAAAAACTTAACTTCTGTACAACTTAAGATCTCATCATTACCAAGATGTACATCAGCCATTGTACAATTATTGAAATGCAAGATGCTGGTCTTAGAGATGTTAAAGGCTAGTAAGTTAGCATCACACCACAATTTAACTTTCTTTATATATTCCGATATTACCATTTTTAATTGGTCAGCCCCAGAATTGTGCTACAGAATGGTTGTGTCATCCGCGAATAAGGTAAAACGTCCCCTAATGTTTAAATACACTATATCGTTAATATATAATAAAAAAAGGATGGGGCCCAATACAGATCCCTGCGATACCCCAGAAGCCACGGCAGCGTCATTCGACTCGAGACTCCTTAGTTTAATCCTCTGCTCTCTGGCACTCAGGTATGACGCAAACCAGTCCAACGAGCTACCCCTAAACCCATAAATCTGAAGTTTCCGCAGCAGTATTCCGTGATCAACGCAATCAAAGGCTTTTGATAGATCACAGAAAACTGCAGCAGCCAACTGTCCTTCATTGAGCTGCAAGTACAGATCATTGAGAAATGAAAATACAGCATCACCTGTACCCCGCCCGCTTTGGAAGCCATACTGGCAAGTGTTGAGAATTTTATATTTAGTTATAAAAGAAATTACTCGCTTTTTCACTAATTTTTTCACTTTGCTAGCGTAGGTATCAACGAGATAGGTCTGAAATTTGATGGCGACTCAGTGTCACCATGTTTGTGAACTGGAATTACAATTGAAGTCTTTAGTGAATTTGGAAAGGTACCCGTAGCAAACGAGTAATTTATGGCCTCAACCAAAGCATTTAAAGCACATTTAGGCAAGTGCTGAAAAATCCCAACCGAGATACCGTCCCATCCAGCAGACCTCCTGTTTTTTATTTCGTTGAATGTTTCATGGAGCTCCTCCATATTAGTAGGAACAAAATAAAAGGAGACCGGAACAAAAGCATCTTTTAAATAGTCTAGAGGATCGTTTTTAGGAACAACATCTTTAACAAGATTACGAGCTATACTACAAAAAAAGTTATTGAGATCATTGTGTTTCAGAGACGTCTCGCATACAACCCTGCTATTCCTTCCTCTCAGATCATCAACAATGCGCCAACTCTCCCTCTGTTATGTGCCCTGTTGATACGATTAGTAAAATAAGAATTCTTAGCAAGTCGTATCAATTTCCTGTAAATATTACGGTATCTATTGAAACATCCCACACAAAACTCACTAGACAAGAAATACTTACGAACAGTGTGCAGGAATCTCAAGTTTCTGGCCGAGACCTTGATACCCTTGGTAATCCATGATTTTTCCCTCTTTCGTCTTAAGTTTTTTATTGGAAAGCTTGCATTAAAAGTATTAGTTATAAGAATATGGAACTCTTTTAAGGGGTCCTCAGTCTTTAAAATATCCGACCATTTGACATTGAGACAACCCACACAAAACCTATCAAAATTCTTCTTAGAAAAATTTCGTCCTTTTTTTTCGGCAATATATTACACATCTTAAGTTCGTTAGGCAGAATACTCAAAACCGCTTCATGGTCAGAAAGACTACGTTTATGACCCTACAGGAAACACCATCCATGCTTGAACACACATAATCCAGAATGGAAGACGAAAACTGAGTGATTCTAGTAGGAGTAGAATACATGCATATTCAGATTATGAGACTGTAACAGGTTTTTAAGTTCTAGTATGCCTGGACAGGCCCCGCTGTCATAATCAATATTTAAGTCACCCGCTAAAACTATATCAGAGCTAGGATGAAATTTTAACAATAAAATTTCCAGCCTTTCCACAAATAAACGCTCGCTACACATGGGAGGACGATACAGGCATATAATATATGAAGGGTACAAGGGAAAAACGATCTAAGCGCCATTTCCATAGGAAACTTTTTTATTATTGATTTCACAGAAAATTTTATTGTTGATGAAACTTGGTGCTTGGAAAAAAACTAATTTTGACAATGCTGAATTAAGGATAAGTTTTACAGGGTACTTAAAAAATACAAAAATGATGGTTAAAAAAACAAAAACTTTGGAATATCGGAAAACCTTTTACAGAAAAAATAAAGCTCCTATTAAGATAAAAATAAAACTAAGATACCATTTTTTCCAAAAGTGCACCGTTGCGGAGAAAATCCATGTCAATTATTGAAAAAACCCTAATTTTCTTAATTTTGTCCTTATTTTTTTCAGCAACGATGCGCTTTTGAGAAAATTGGTATTTGACTTTTATATTTATCTTAATAGGAGCTTTATTTTTTCTGTAGAAAATTTTCCGATATTCCAAAGTTTTGGTTTTTTTAAACATCATTTTTGTATTTTTTAAGTACCCTGTATAACTTATCCTTAATTTAGCATTGTTAAAATTAATTTTTTTCCAAGCACCAACTTTTATCAAGAATAAAATTTTCTGTGAAATCAATAATAAAAAAGTTTCCTATGGAAATGGGGCTTAGATCGTTTTCCCCCTGTACCCTTCATATGTATTTAATTTTTGGGAAAAACTTACTGAGAATTCGAACTCCTTTTCAACTATGAGGTTATCATATTTATTTACATTAATAAAGTTGTAATGTTGTAGGAATAGCTTATTTATTAGAATCATCGTACCCCCATGTTGGTATCTTTCCCTAGAAAAACATGACAAAATCCTTATAGTTATTCAAATATAAGGATTCATCGGACCTTAGCCAATGTTCAGTCAGAAGTACCAGATCAGGAAGATTACAGCTCTCCAAGAATATCGCAAGCTCATCTATTTTACTACGTGTAGATTGTATGTTTAAAATGACCAGCGAGACGTACTTATCATTTAACCTAAAAAATTATTTCTATCACTATCTTCAGTTACTTCAGTGTGCTGAGGTTCTGACTCAGGTTCCACTACCCCCAACTAAAATGTAGCCCCAGATTGATCAGCAATGTCTCCCATTTCTGTTCCTGCAGCAGCCCTCTCTTTTTGAGCAGGAATATTATTAGAATTAGCTTTTCTATTAGTATTTTTTGTATTTATTTCCATATTAATCCGCCCTACTACTCCCGGTAGGCTTATTTTATTATTGTTATACAGTAGCATATCCAAACATGATAATGTTCCCCTGGAAACTAGATTGACGCTTCGCAGAAAAATCTTAAAACTATTATTAAATTTATAAATACTTGACCTAATCATTCCATTATATGACAGGTCAGGAGTAGCTAGAAATATGAAATTAGTATTCGTACAGAATTTTACCTTACTCCAAATTTTCTTAATTTTCGGGGACCATTGAGTTGAAAGTCGTTTGCACCCCCCAACATAATGACATAATCTCTACTCTTAAAGTCTCTAACCAATAAATCTACACTATCGAGTACGTTTTCATAAGTCCCACCCGGCTTAATGATTGATTGAATTTTAAAGTCCTCCCGCTCCAGGTATCTCTCCAGTGCCCGGTCCAGGTATCGTCTATGTTCATCACTCAAGACCAACATCCGCGCTGTTAGTTATTATGCTGCCTAGATATTTTATTTGGTTTACTTGCTTCAATAGTTCACCCCCAACTGTTATGTTAGCTATGATATTAGGTTGCTTACTTTGGTCTTTTTTTTGCATTAGTCCAAGTCCGGCCATTGCGCATTTTTCGATGACTGCATCCAGTATCTGCTGTAAATCTTCCCGACTGGAGGCCAACAGTACCGTATCGTCTGCTGAGCGAAGGTTGCTTATGATTTCGCCATTTATAATAATGCCGGCTTTTATATCAGACAGTGCTACCCTAAATATTCTTTCAGAGTATACATTGAAGAGCAAGGGCGATAAGATGCAACCTTGCCTTACTCCACGTTTGATCTTTACTTCCGGTGTATCATCACCATCTATTCTAATCACCGAAGTTTGGTTCCAATATAAATTTTAAATTATCCTAATATCCCTTTCGTCCAGTCCTCTATGGTCTAAAGTCTCTACCAATATATCATGTTTGATCCTGTCGAATGCCTTTTGGAAGTTTATGATGCATGCATAGACATCAACTGACATGTCACGACTTCTTTGAGCCAGGACATTTATCCCAAATAGAGCCTCTCTTGTGCCGAAGCCATTGCGGAACCCAAATTGCGATTCGCTTAAGTATTTCTCACACTTGGAATAGATCCTGCCATGAATAATTTTGAGTAATATTTTTAGTAAGTGATTCATTAAGCTGATTGTTCTATAACCCGTGTGCGGAAGTTGTTTTCTTTGGCAAGGTGACAAATATGGATCTAAGCCAATCGCTTGGTAACTCTCCACTGTATGTATATTTTATTGAATAATTCTGTTATCATTTTTAATGTTAGTTTATATATTTCGCTGGGAAACTCGTCAGGTCCTACTGCTTTACGGTTTTTGGGACGTTTTATGGCAAATTCCACTTCAGTAAATGTAATTAGAGGTCCTTCATACTTTGTTAATTCCCGTGGCGTCATTGGTCTATAATCTTCAAATAAATTTCTGATGTAGTTTTCCCACTCCTTTAATTTTTCTTCTTTTTGATGAATCACCTTTCCACTTTCGTCGCATAATATACCTGATCCTCTGCTTGTTCTGAATTTACCTGTAGCCTCTTTGACTCTTTTATGTATGTTGAAGGAGTCCTATGCAGCTTCCAGAGCTTCTATTTCTTTACATTCGTTGGTCAGGTGTGCTGTGTTCGCGTCTAGGATGTTCTGCCTTATTTTCTGTATACTTTCGTATGCCGGTTTGTTGTTCTTAAGAATTCTGCGCTCTTCCATCAACCCTATTATTTCGTTCGTCATCCAGGATTTCTTTTTTGGTTGGGCTTTCCCGTTCAGGTTTTTGCAGCATATTTCCCTTATCGATGTTTCCATTTTCCTCCATTGGGCATCAATGTCTATTTGTTTGCTAGCATTTTCAGTTATAAGATATTCATTTAGTTGAGTACGGACTAAGTCTTTGGTAGATTCTTCATTTAATAATGTTAGGTCAATGTTGTTTTGACGTTGTTTTTTCAAGATTTTCTTGAGCCGTATGTGGATTATTGCTACTACGGGGTTGTGATCAGACCCAATGTCTGCGCCTGGGTATGTTTTAGCAGATTTTACCCTATTTCTGCAACGTTTAACTAGGATATAATCTATTTGGTTCCTTACAATGTTGTATTCTGTCTCTACTCCTGACTGCCATGTATATAGTCTCCTCGGATGTAATTTGAAGAAGGTGTTCGATAGAATGAGATCAATTCTTGGCAGAATTGAATGAGCCGATCGCCCTAGAGCCTAACCCATAGCTTCGCACTATATTTTGACATTGTCCAGTTCCAATTTTGGCGTTGAAATCTCCCAAAATTAGTAAAATCGAGAAGAAGAACATATAGCTGAATACGATGGTCAGGTTGTCGCACTGTCCTTTTTTTTCTTTTAAAATCTTGAGAATTTATTATTTTCCTGTAGACTCTCGCAAAGGTGTTCAAACTTGGAACTTGCAGGTTCTGATACAAACTTGTTGCATATAAAGTCCTAGCTTCCCTCTTATTTTTATTACATTTCACCTATGCTATAAATATATTAACTTGTTCTTGTTGAGTATAGCCCATAATGAGTGACAATAAACTTTTTTCACTTTTTCGGATGCTTAATTATCCCTGACGACTGACATCTACCGATGTTTCCATAGAAGCCCCGTAATTACTTAAGTAAATTCATATACGGCCCGGAAGCGGCCCTAGGTGGTAGATGCATAAGCCTACTCGCATCGTCCGGTGAAAGACCACCCCACCAGAATTGGGGAGCGCTAAGTGGTTTTCCCAAATCACGTTCCGCTTCCGCGCTGGTGATCCCGGGTTTCACAGTAGGAATATATGGACATGATGGTGCTTCCAGGATCAAAATATTC
>MU188441.1:50803-62499 GCA_016904865.1 Pissodes strobi | reverse complement strand
CATCATGGTCAATAATAAATAATCTTAGAAGTAAATCTAAGGGTAAAAGCTCAAATATTGAAATCAGGGATGGGGATACTTTTATTAAGTCATCAAAAAAAGTAGCAGATACAATGAACAACTTTTTTATATCAGCGCCAGAAAACATTATAAAAAACATACCCAAGACGAATGTAGATAATATTCCAATAAGATCAAACCCAAATACATTTGTTTTTCTCCCTTTCACAGAACACGACATTACTGGGCTGTTTTCAGGAATTAAAAGCAAGCACTCACAAGATATGGATGGTCTATCTGGTGCTTTTATTAAGCAATTCGCTAATGAGCTGTTAAAGCCAATATGTCATCTTGTAAATGCCTCCATAGAGGGGGGAGTTTTTCCCGACTGGTTAAAGGTCACCAGGGTGGTTCCAGTACACAAGAAAAACGCATTGCTCAGAGAATTATCGTCCAATCTCAATAAATTCTGTTTTCTCAAAGTTTTTCGAATATGCTATGTTGGGATGCATTACAACATTTATTGTTCGGTTTAAACTTATACCCAAAGAGCAGCACGGTTTTCAAAAGAATAAATCAACAACCACTGTAATTAATGAATTCTATATGAATATTATGAATGAATTAGATAAACAGAGATACCCAGTCGGGGTTTTCTGTGATTTTAGTCGTGGATTCGACTGCGGTTCACATGGGAGGTTACTAAGCAAGTTGGAAGCATGGGCTTTCGGGGCAATACTAATCTGTGGTTTAGATCCTACCTTCTAAACAGGTACCAGTTTGTGGAGCTATCCTATGATGATGCCACACTTTCACAAACACAAACTATACAATCTACAATAAAAGGGATAAATTTGGGTGTTCCTCAGGGCAGTGTGCTTGCTCGCACTCTGTTCTCACTCTATATTGCTGACATAATTCATTATCTGCAAGACCATAAAACAGTCCTATACGCTGATGACTCATCATTTCTAGTATGTGGTAAGGATAGGGAAATCACTGAGCATCAGTTTAACTCAGTTTTTGAAAGAATGGGCCAATGGTTTTCGGTTAACCAACTCTTTTTAAATGCAAGCAAATCAGAGTATGATATTTTTCATCCATGGCAAAAAAGGTTCGAAGTTTTAAATGCGAGATGGCAAAATTTAACTATTGCAAGACAGCCTTGTGCAAGGTTTTTAGGGGTGTATCTTGACGAATGTATGTGTTGGCGGGCGCAATCTTCGGAGCTAATTAAAAAGATGAACAATGTTGTCTTTCAACTAAGATGCCTTAGAAGTGTTTTGGACAGGGAGGTACTAAAAAACTTTTATTTTGCTGAGGTTCAAAGTCGGGTTACTTACGGGATACTTGTATGGGGATCATCTTCTATTTTAAGGAATATATTTTTATTACAAAAAAAGTATATTAGGGCAATGACCGGAGAGGGACCGTGGGCCTCATGTGGTCCATTGTTCAGGTTACTGAGAATTCTGCGTCTGTGCTGTCTGTATATTTTGGAGGTAGCCTGCTACAATTATAAAATAAAATCCGATATTCCCTCTCATGGTGATGTTCACCACCATGGAACTAGGGATAGGGATGCCCTCTACACCTCCCTCAAAACCGAATAACTGTATCATTGCAAAGTCCCTATAGCCAGGGTATAAGAATATTTAACAAATTACCTCAATTTCTGAGACTGTCTACATCTTACACACAGTATCGAAATAACCTAAAAGAGTGGATTCTCGAGAGGTCATTTTATGGCTTAAATGAATATTTTATGTAATTGTTTGTCCTGTTGGATTCTTTACTTAAGGAATTTCTGCAATACTTAGTTTGCTCTTTACTCTTTTAATGTATAGTTAGTGTCAAATGATCTTAATTGTATTATATTGTTTTACTTATATCATAAAGTTTGACGTGTTTGATGTTCTTATGAATTTAGCAAATGAATACATTTTTTGAATTTGAATTTTGAAAACCTTTAGAAAAAGTGGCGCTTACTTACTAATACATATCGGACGGGTGGGTGGCGAGACATTGTTGTTATTCACCACTCAGTTGCTATTCACCCCAAAAACAACTATTCGTGCTCATTCGAAAAGAATTAAATCGTATGCACACATGGACAAAATACTTACATCTTGAATGTCGAAACAACTTTTGGTAATTGCTTATAATGTAGACGAAATGTGTTTGGAGGCTCCATATTAGGGTATATGACGCACCATTAAGAATAGGACGTAGCGGCATCCTTAAAATAAAATATGAACTTTTGATCCTCACCTGTTCTTAGAATCAACACAATAAAATAATAATCTAAAATAAAAGAGTCGAAAATATTTGCATGCTTATTTCCTAAATCAATGATAATTAAACAATTACTCGTCTCCATTAACATCGATGGAAAAAGCATTATGACTGTCTATGAATTCGTAAGAATATAACTAAAGGAACATGGCTTTCACATGAATTCATAATCAGTTTAACAGCCTCCTTATTCTAAGTACAATATTCTTAATTCTAACAAATTCAGTTAGTGTTTTTCACAAGGGACCATGCAGCATGCAGTAACAATGCGGGCAAAATGCAGAAAAAAATCCCCCTCAGACTTACCACTACGTCACATCACACGGTTGCTAAAATTCGTGATACGTAACGCAGTGGCCAGACCGGCGGAATTAGCTAAACATCACCATCACCAACCTGTATTATGGAACCACCACCAGTGAATCCTAGAAATAAGATTTTTAGTTTAGTTAAGTGCTACGAACTATAAACTAATCAACATTCAGTAATAGTACGTTAAATATATTGAACAATCTGCATGGGATATGTTGTAGCAGGGTGATCCAATGAAAATAAAACAAGCTATTTTAGTATAATTATCATAATTTTTTAATCGTTTGTACACGAACATCTTGCTTTACAGGAAGATATATTTTGCGTAAATTTTGCTCTGCTTCAACCCTCAATCTTGGTTTAGGCACGAGTCAAAAATTTTAAATGGAATGAAGAGGTCGAGTAGTGTCCCATTTTAAAACCTGTTAAATTACCTTTCCAATGACATTTCGATGTTAATATTGCTAATTTTGGCTCATCGACCAGATTTGTGTTATCCATACTCTCGCTACCTTATTTCTCGCGACCTTGCTCCCGGTGTTCCAACCTGTTCGGTTGGTACATTCGTTTAGTGCGTGACAGATGTGATATATATTCTTTTTCGAGAGAAATCTCAGGCCTTCTCGTCTGCACGCTCCACGCGTTCAGACAGAGAAAAGCGACCAATATTGTGGCTAAAATTATCATGGTTATTTTTGACTATCCTGTCTAATTGCCGTCTGCTTTCAAAGTGGAATTATTCGACAAATATACTGCCCAGTTTAGTTTCCGGAATTATCGGCCATATCGTTTAATACTGATATTACTGGTTACCTTTTCAAGGAAAAAGGGTTTGTTACATGTTAATGTGTCTATCTTGACAAGTGAAAAATCTTTATAATTTAATTAGGGATCTACCGTGCGGCAAAATATTTTCCGCTCTCTTCTGTTGGGCAGTAGACTTTCCGCTACCTTCCATGAGATGGAATTCCTTCTGTGAGAGAGAATTTCTTCCTTTTGGCGCTGACCTAGATAATCTCGCCGTCAGTTACCCGTACCGAGGCTTTTTTTGTCAGCGTGACGCAACTTTCTGGTGGAGACGTACTTCCAGAGAGCGCCAGTGTCTACAACTCGACCAGAATCAAGTAAAACTCGATTTTAATTACCGTATATTTCTTACCGTTATATATCATTCTAATTAATGTTTATATATTTAGGCAACTGTATATAGTTTGTCTTAATTACCGTATCTTTCCTACCGCTATATATCATTTTTATTAATAAATATATAATCAAATGACTGTAGGTCATTTGCCTTCATTACCATATCTTTCTTACCGCTATATATCATTTTAATTAATGAATAAATAATCAAATGACCGTAGGTCATTTGCCTTGATTACCGCATATCTTATCGTGTAGGTCATTTGCTATTTATATCGTATATAGGATCCGTATTTCTTGTTTTCGTTTATAGATAATTATCGTTTTAGTTTATTAACTTACCGATAAATTACCTTAGGTCTAGCATTATCTCATATCACATCCGTTCTTGTTGATGTTTGGTAGCTTCTAGGATTCGGGGGTGTGTACTGAGGGTGGCTCGGATGTCGTCAGCGCTGCGGTGGCCGGTTGTATAAAGACGTTCATACTGAACGCCCCATGGGTGATAAGGACACCGGAGACAAGAGTGGTGACCAAGCCTCGGGGGAGTTGGAAGCGTTCCAGGACATCGTTCTTGGCACTGCACCAGATTCCCCTAGCTCCAACGACCATTCCCAAGATATGGAGTGATCATTGGGGTAGAGGCGCTGAAGCTCGTCGAGGAATGGGGCAGTGGAGTAGGTGGCCACTTTGCTGTCGAAGTGGTCCTGGCGAGGTCTGGGCGTTTCCCAACAAACGCAGACGTCGACGACATTGACATGTCCGTTGCTGCGGATGTCGTAGGTATTCTTTTTTGGAACTGACTGGCTTCATGGCTTCTCTCCTGTACGCTTCAAGCGAGTAGAAGGTAAAAAAGACCAGTCTACAATATCTGAAATTATCGTTGCTATTTTCAACCATCAGGTTACCGCCTGATTTTGCCGCGAGATTAATTGGCAAATATACTGTAAGGTGTATTTTCTAAAATTGTCGGCCGTATTTTGCGATAAAGATGTTAGTTAAAAATATTTATAATTAAACTAGGGACCTTCCGTGAGACTGAACGTTTTTCCGTGGGACAGAGTTTCCTCCCTTGGGGCTGAACGTCGGTCAGCGGCCTTTTCTATGCCGACCTAGAGAGTTACCAGTTCCATTTAACTAGATAGAGGTATTTTGTCGATACAACCCACACGGTGGGAAAGTAGCTTCGCAGGAAACGCCGGCAGATTCCACGTCTGCAAGACACAAGTAGGGTCTACTTCTTTTTTAATTTTATGTCTGAACTTATCGTTAAGCGACTGTAGGTCGTTTATTTTCTTATATCGAACCTATTACCATTATTTATCGTCTTGATTAATGAACTTACTGTTATGCGACTGTAGGTCGTTTGCTATTTTATATCGTACCTATTACCGTTACTTCTTTTTGTTCACTGACCTTACCGCTTTTGCCTATTGAGCTTACCGATAAATATCTTTAGGTTATCTATTATGCTGTATATATTTCTTATCATATTTTCTTTAGAGATAATTATTTCATTTATTATCATATCTGATATTATCTCAAGTAGAGAATGTATTTTGCTGATGTTATGATAATTAGTTGATTTATTTTTACTGTAATTGGCTGTAAGCCTATTGGCAGTGAATTATTTCACATACCTGCAATTTGCAACTTAATTTTTCGCCTTAATACCGGTAATGAACTGAGCTCACTTCGTGTTTCCCTGTAGATACTTACCGGACGCAAGAATCTATTGTAGCCAGCGCTTTTCAATTTCAAAAATATTTTCTGCAGAAAAGTGCATTACCGTATCAGCTAATGATATAAAAACAATAAAAAGTGAACATGGTATTTTAAAAACAGGTTCATATCTTTTTTCGATAAATAATCCCTTATAGTTTTCGTGTTCTCAATGAAGAACAAACTAAAAAATATTCTTTTTCCACAAGAATAATGTGTTAACAAAGATGGATATATTAAGAAAGAAGGTTGATTCCCTCAGTGCAAAAAGATATTTCGCTTAAAAAAAATTATGGTCACTCTATGACGAAGCATCGGATTGAAAATCTAATCACGTCAACTTGTAGTGGAGAAAAAAAGGCTTAAGTAGGAGAAAATCGCATCAATCTATCGCTTTTATTAAATTCAGAATAAAATCGAATTTCAAATTCTGAGTTTTGGCAATTGTAAATATGATTTTTTGCATGTGATTTTTTTTCTGATTTTACTAAAAAGGATGGATCAAAATGAATTTGACATTTTTAAAGCCATTTTTTCTTCTCTACCAGATGACGTAAATAGATTTTGGATTCGACGTTTTGCTTCTTCGTAATCATCATCAAATAACACTGATGATGTTTTTTTAGTCCGAAAAGTCATTTTTCTGATGTGATACGTCGTTGGAGTTAGAATCATAATAAGGATTTATTAAGGATAAATGAAATTATATACATATTTATATATACATTTTTCTTAATTTAACCTACTTTGTATCTTTTATAGTTTACGAGATCCCACTGATACCTTCCGAATTTGGGGAACTATTTAAAGTAGAATAACTATAACAAACTGTGCAGCAGATACTAATAAACGATGATTGATTAATTGACTGAACATCGAAATTTTCAGGTTCGTAATAAATTTAAACAAGCAGAGTGTAGTCTGGAGACCAGACTGATCAGCTACTCTTCGTTGATTTGCTATCCATCTACCTGGAAGTTACCTGTCTAATTTCCACAATAATTGTTGTGCAATATATAATTAATTAGTTTGGGTTCACACTTTATCATAAAGTTTGCAAATATCGGTGAACCGTTATTATCTAACAATCGTGATATCTCGAACCAAATTTGGAATTATTACCTTCGATTTTACGTTCACAAAACAACTCCTGAACTATTCGAATACTGTAAATCATTATGCTCTAATAAACCAGAATATTAAGGAGACACGAATCTTTAAAGATAAGGCGCATATTTACTGAAATAGGAATTGGTAGATACCTAGTTAAGAAATACGACTGACCGAAAGAAGCAATGGATTTATCGGTACAATCTGATACAACTGTAAAAATAAAAGAACTAAATAGATACTTACCCATGTCGAAAAAGTTAGGACTAATTGAATACGCTGTTTTCGATAGAACAGTGGCGTTTCCTATTTTTTACGCTGATTGTAGGGTGATAAACTGCTGGATAAATAAACTTCATTATATTCATTTATCGTGTTTTGCTTCTTAGAGCACAGCTCTTCTTGCTTCTTGATAATGGTTCTTTATTAGGATGGTCGAAATGACAGCACCACCACAAACTGCTACTTGGTATCTGATTTATGCGCTCTGGGGGTTGCCTAACTGAAAGATGAAATCGTGGAGGGAAACCGAATAGATATCAAATAACGTGTGCACCAAATACTTACCACACGATAGTGGCACGAATATCTCTCATAGATGGGGGTTGTATTTGTAAATGTTTTTTTGGGAGAAAATGAGGAGGGTTCACATTTACGTTGTTAGATTGTGTTGACGTATGGAATATAAATGTTTCTGTTAAGAACCCAGTAGTGTTTCATTTGTAAAGATACAACATGATAGCGACGAGGCTGTTGGAATAGTAATTTTGGTCGAAGTACAAAGTCTGTCTAAAAAGTCAAAGAGAAGTGTTTGAGGTTAGGTGAAGTCGTGAGAACGTGGTAATTCAAAAAGTGAAATGTAGAAGTCTTAAACGTCTCTGAGTCGTAAAGTCTGTTCAAGTCATGTACTAAAGTTGGGAATAGTCAATCACAGTCCAGAAACCCATCAAAAGTCTCAAAAAGTGGAGCAAGAAAACAAAAATAAGGCCAGTCAAGTGTTTAAGGTCAGTAAACTTGCATATAAAAATAAACTTGCCAACGTGTGGATAAGGAGTATTGTTTGAGCCATTTAGGCCAAAGGAGAGTGATGTAAACTCATATTTGGAGAGAATGGATCAATTACTTGGATGCAATTATATAGAGTTCATCCTTACAAGCTAATATGAAACCATCAGTCTCAGATCTTAAGCCACTTGATCTGAAAAAGTTAACGTGTGTCTCTCGGGTAGATTATACTTCCTAATAATGCCATAAAAGGCAGTTTTCACGGGCTTTTCTTAATATTTCTGCGAATTTAATTATACTATTTAGTTGAGAGTCTCCTAACTCAGTGATAGAGCTAGGTTCTTGCTGTGTAGAGTCAAAATTGAGATCAAGCCCTTCATATGCCACCAGGGTTTGTTATTCTTGGTCACGGACTATCAAATGCAGGGAGATATGAGAATGACGTATGCCATATCCAGAGCAATCGTATTGTGGAAGTACTCGAGACTCAGGAGGTCATAAATTTCTTGTTCTCTGGAAACCTACAACCGCCGTGTTGGGGAAACAACCCAACATGTGTATTATCTTAACGTTTTTCACCGTATAGTTTGGTGGTGATAAGACCCTGTGTGTCTGTAATATGAATGAGTTATAATTCAAACCCAACTAGATTTATTTCACCCCAGGTAAACAGCATTGTATTTCAGTTACGCCTTAGTCCGAACCTGGATTGTCGGTAGAATAGATTCCATTATATGCAACAATTGCTGGAAAGCAAGTTGTCACTCCGTCAAGGAACTCGTTATTAATCGTTCTCAATATAATTTATCTTTGTCTCCGTCAATGTTGTGTGAACAACAATATGTCAAATAAAGAAAGAACATATTTCTACCCTCTCAAATGTATTCCGCGACCGCGCATTTCCCTCTCTATTTCTCCCTGCCGCGCCGCGCCGGCGCCGGTTGGAAAAATTAGATTTTAGTGCCTGGCAAACACTCAACCGTAAGCATCGGCCTTTAGTCGTCGCACTGCTTGAATTTGGCGCCAAAATCATTAGCCTCTGTCGCTGCCCTGTTTGACGCCAAAATGTTTAGTTAGTTTTCTCAAAGTTTAAGTTTTAGTCGAAGAAAGAAGTAATAAGTGCCTTACAAATACTCACACGGGAAAAATCAGCTTTTTTCGCTGCCCTGCTTGAATTTGGCGCCAAGAATATCTACCCAGTCGTAGCCCTGTTTGACGCCAAGATATTTAGTAGTTTTCTCCTTTGTTTGCACAGATATTTAAAAAATATCTGCTGTACTCTGTGGTACCTTTTTCAACACTGAATTAAGGACTCTTTGGGCGTTTTAACGCATTTTCTCGAGACAATACAACTCGTAGCGTCTCTCCTGTTCAAGATAGAAGAAGATAAAATGGCGGTTGGAAATTTGTAGTAGACAAATCTATTCCTGTCCTCGAGATTCGAATCAACTGTTCGAAGTCTTATGTCCCTGGTGAAGTTAAATTGAGAGAATTGAAGAAGACGTTTGAAAGTTTGATTAAATTCAGTAAAGAAAGAGTTCATCTTAAATTAAATAATCAGGAAGTTTTATAAGACATTTAGTAATAGTTAACCTCATGTACAGTATTTAGTTTTATGTATGAAAGGATGGGTGCTTGAAATTAGTATGGGTTAGTTTGGGTTAGAAATCATTGTATATATTGATCATATTTAATGCAAATTAAATCTTGCATTATTAAAGTACGTAATACCTAATATACATGTTTCAATTCTCACCCTATGAATAAAACCCTCACCACCCTATTTTGATACAGTCCACTACTTCAAGTGGTTAATTATAAAGTTAATTACCACCCCCCACCTTTGTGGTCGTAAATTATTTAAGAATTAGTTGTTTATACCGACTGTACATGTGCTTAACACTTGCAGGGACGGAATTATTACAGGGTAGCCTAAGTGAGCAAAGATATGCTTATTTTAATACATTTGTTGCCCAAGCGAGCAGTGCCGTGGTTCTTTCAAAATTACCTCCCACGTCGGCAGCACTACAACAGAATTTCCGTCGTAGTTACCTTCAAGTGCGAATATGGCGTGAACCACATTTGCAGTTATGGGGGTGCAAAAAAGTTATGATGCACTGACACCTGTCTTCACCTCTGAGGCACCCCCATCAGCTTCTATTTTAAAATTAATAACCTGCAGTTACAAATAAGGTTGTGGAAGGGGACGCAGCTCTACTAAATCAGGCTTACGTTGCCCAACTATATGCAGAAATTGCCATGGTGAGAGCTGTACCAGTACAGATTTCAGAGATGCTGCAGATACTACAGAGGACTTTTTATGAATTTGTTTTCACTTAGTGAATTAGGGCTCCAGGAGAAACCACTGAAACAAGACGCGCCAATTACTGCTTCAGTGGTGGTGTGGAAACGAGTGCTTTTGTATAATCCTTAAAACTTCTATATACACCCCTTTTTCACCATAATCCAAGCTTAATGGAGTCACAGAGATCCGGAATAATACCTAAAATACGTGATTATACCTTGTTCGTCAATCTCTGTTAATGCACCCCGAAATTTAATAGCTGATTTCTCAAAGACCTCGGCTCTGGGCAACTTAGGTAGTGAAGCCTTTTTTATGTAGAATTTTATTGGCAATATTTTTCGTAAGTGTAGTTTTTGTAGGACCAACAATTTTCGAGAAACACGCGAAATACTACCAAATTGTACGTTAGGGGTGGGTTTAAGTGATGAAGCTCCCACTTGATGCTTGGGAACTCTTTTGTTTTTGAAAGCACATCTCTAGGCCAGTTTAATTCCCAAGTGGCAAAACTTTATATTTTTTTCTCTCACGCCATTTTAAAACTAATATCAATGTAATGAATGTTTATAAAAATCTACCAATGGTAAAAAAGGGGCCTATACCTATAAGACGTGTATTAAACAAATTCTCTAGAATTATCAGGAAAAAATTCAGATATAGAATTTGATGATGACCGTCAAAAAGTGTCGCCCTCTGACATACGTCTCGTCCAATTTGGCCCATCCCAGAATTATTAAGGGTTTTCAAATGAACACCCTCTGCATATAAACATATTAGCCGGTAAACTAATTATGCAGCAGCTGCATATTTTAGCAAATATTAATATGATGAATAAATTCGTTTTCCTTTTTATAACAATGCCTATGTACACATACTCGTTATCTATATTTTAGCTTCTTGCTTCACTTCCTGAATATATCATTTGTGAGAATACTTCGGACGATTTCTTATGAAAAGTGTTTGTAATTTATGTTTCTATATAAGTGATAATAGCGGTAAAAGATCCAACGATTGGCAAAGCCCTTTTTAGATCGAACGTGTCATTTAGTAATTTCAAGTTTTTGCATTTATGCATTAAAATAGCTTGAGAAATATGTTTCTTATTTCCTAATGTAGATAATTCCCTTGGTTGTATAATAAGATCCTCTTCCTGTATTTATTATCTGGTTTGTAAAATGTGTATTCACCTAATCACATATTTCTATTGAAGATACGTAATTAATCATTAATCTTATGATTACATTTAGGCAGAAATTTGTTTTTTAAATGAAAACTTCTTTACCGAGCTCAGCACACTTTTTCCTGGGTAGTGACTAAAACTGAGTAGTACTTGGAACAGCTGACGGTCATTTGTTTTTGGCGATCCAATTTTCTGGATACAATCACACTTCTGAAGATTAGAGGGGATTGTTACAAGTACAACATACCAAAAAATCGCTTCGATACAACTTACATTGCTAAATTGCGACGCGCTTTCCGTGTAATAAAAAAATTACTGTTTTTTTTTCCTTTAAGAAAAATTACTAAATAAATTAAACGATGTTAAATGCTTGTGGAGCTATGATGATCTCCACCAAGAATATTAGCAGTAACCACCTATCGAATTAGACCAGATCTCCTTCACTTGAATAGACACTGGGCGAGATCGAAACGTAAGGTCCCGCAGCAAGTTGTTTGGTGAGCGCGCAATTTGCCCGCAGCTCCGGAGAGAGGTTCTTTGGGCGCCACCGATTTTGTAACGGACCGAATTGGAAATCCCCGCGTTGTTCCCGGAACTTGCTACAAGACCTCAGTTCTCGCTACCCCG
>MU188441.1:29169-50793 GCA_016904865.1 Pissodes strobi | reverse complement strand
TCTCGCTACCCCGCCGGTAAGATTTGCTGACTGAAATTTCACTAAAACTTAAATGCTGAAAAATAATAGGCGCAAATATTTTGTAGCCAAATGAAACACCGCCAAATCAAATTTTAATCAACACAAAGTAATCAGGGGTCGACCACCTTCAAATATTATAATAAAAAAATAAATATTAAAGTAACAAAAATTAGGCGCAAAAAGTCACTAATATTACTCAAACGACACATCCGCTAAGTTAAGAGCGCAACCGGCACCAATGCTACGTAACCTTCTCACAGAGAATCGAACAAAGTAAAAAGATTCTACAACAAAAATATATGGGCACTTAGCTGAGTTAAGGGTTCGCCGTGAGGTGACCACGGACGATATGCTTCGGGACAAGGCGGGAAGGGAAATCCACCGACGTCCAACGCGCCTCGCCGGACCCACTCGGTACGTCCGCTCCGATAGGCCAAATCTACACCAACTGCCAATAAAGACCGGCGAACTCTTGCCTCCTGCGGAGGACCCTCGTTTAAATACGGAGGGCACACTAGGCAATACACCAGGCAAAAAAGCCGAGCTAACTGGCTGACTCCACACTATAAGATGCCGTTACGAACAGAAATAAATCCTCCTTACGAGACTTCCGTACTTTAAAACACTATAGGCAATCCATACGATGTTTGCAAAACCAAAAACGGAAAACTTTGAGGTCAGTCGACCAAATCCGCCCAAACTAAGTTGACGAGGACAATTTTTCCCACATCGACTGCCTCACACGGCTTCGTCAGTAGAAAAGGGCCCACTCTTTTCCGGCTAAAACGATCTCTCGACTCCACGAGTCGTCGCAGAGTTTCCAGTTCCTCCAATCAAGACGGACTTTCGCAATCCGGCGCAAATGAAGCCCAAACCCTCGATCGTACTACGTATGGAATCGCGGATACTACCTGGGCCGGTCCAAACTTACCATGACTCCCTAAAATGTAATGTCACAACACCCCCTCTCCTTCGAGAGCAGAAAAACTTCCAAAGGGAAAAAAGTTTTCCGACGATAATGCTAAAAACCAGAGGTAAAACCATTAAGTGCTAGGTACCGAAATCAGAACCCACCACCATGAAAATCCCGATCTCGCCCAGAAACCCTAAGGTAAAGGACGAAAGAAACTAAAACTAAACCTAAACTTAAGGGAATCAACTCCCAACACCCCAAATAGATGAAATGGGTATTCTCCATTTTCGTTAAGCCAAACCTACAGCCAACCTGTAGAGGGAAAAAACCTAACGCCAACTAAATATGGAATGGATAGCTCCCATTTTCACTAAACCTAACATCTACAGCTAAAACTTAAAGAGGACGAACCCCAATGGAAGGACTTAACACTAGGGAAGGAGCCTAACACTAAGAAAGAAACCTAAAGCTAAGGATTCCCGAGCGGTATCTCCCGGGTGAGAGACCAAATGTCCCCGAGAACGGGCCAGCAACACTCCAAGCAATACTCCCAAGACCAAAACGAGAAACCAACCAAAATAAAAAAAAACCACCAATACTACCAAAACCAGAATGACTCAACTAACAACAACCACTTCCAGCCACCACCCAGCCAACAATCACAACGCAATCCGAACAATAACTCCAAAATTCCAAACTCCAAAACAGCTCCGCTCCCCTCCCCATGAAAATGAAAGACGTCGTAGGAAGCTTCTAAATAGCCCAACTCCTACCACACAAAAATAACCAGAGTTGAGAAGGAGAATCCAAAATTCCGCAAACAAAATCCCAACTACAAAAAAAAACAATGTCTTTACCTTTTGTTTTTTTTTTCTATAAATAAAAGTTTCAGTTTAGCAACAAGAGACCAGAACGAGTATTCGAAAATATGGTACAACAACAAATAGCACAAAATAGCTACAAATTCCAAGGAGAAAACAACACGACCCTAGGAGTAGATCCAAAATATTCTGGGAGACGACACATGGCTCGTCCAATCCCGGACGTAAACACGTGCTTCCTGAAACCCAGTACATCCGCGCTACAACGGAGGCTAACTGCACAACTCCATAACAAATCAAGGCAAAATCGGTAAGGTCCTAAGTGGCAAGATCCGGCACCAACCGAAATTACCCTCAGGCCAATCAACGTAGAACTTCGCAAAACAACTCTACAAAAGTCCAATCAACACAGCAAATAAAGGTGAACGCTCTAATCCCTTAAACAAGGAGCGTCACATCAAACTATACGAAACGAAACGGTACTAAATCAATCCAGCTCGAAAACAACTCAACAAAATCAAATCAATACGGTAAGGCATAGGTGTACACTCTAATCCCTTAGCACAAGGAATGTCACACCAAACGAAAAGGCACTGAACCAATTCAGCTCAAAAAGACATCCATTAGTCAAATCCGGGTAATAAGTCACAATCGGGATACGGTAAAGATGAACACTATAATCCTTTCATCGCGTGAGCTCCAGAAGTGTTACACCAATACGAACCGAAACGGTGAAACCAATCCTTTCATCGCGTGAGCTCCGGGAGTGTTACACCAAAAGGTCCGAACCGAAACGGTAAAACATCCTTTCATCACGTGAGCTCCAGGAGTGTTCCACCAGAAGATACAACGAAACGGTAAAACTATCAAACTACTATCAATCAACCATCAACTATCAATCAACTCAGGTGAACACTCTAATCCTCTAACAACAAGGAGTGTTACATCACAAGAACTAATCGAAAAACGCTAACAAGAGGGTCACAGTCGGGTAAAATAATCCAGTAGGGTAAAAAGTCATAATCGGGAGAAGTTACACGAAACGGTACAGATGCTGCTAAACAAAGCGGTAAAAATACTATATTCCGCTAAAGATAAAACAAAACGTTAAAATTAAACAATGGCAACTATAAAGCCAAAACTAACCACATCTACATTACCGGACGCAACACTACACGTTACTCGTCTACTGATGTGATTCCGGAATTCCACGAATCGTAAGCTCATAAATTAAGCATCTCTTTTTTTTTAAGATAATTACCCTGCATATTATTTATTTTTCTACTAGAGAAGCCGTTAACCCGAATAAAAAAACAAAAATCGGACACTAAAAGGAGAAAGAGCAGGTATGAAACGCAAAATGTTCAGTAGACGAAACAAGTAAATACAGTACACTATCAAATATTCCGGCAAAGACAAAGACAATAAAAAAGTCAGCCATTCATCAACGCTAATAAATACTAAACATCAATAACATCGGCATAAACAAGTCGCAAAAAGGTCACAGCAATCAACGCTAAACTACTAAACATCCGCATAAACATAACAATATAGCGAAAAAAATAACGGTAATACCAATACGACACAGTTGGCACCACAAAAACATAGGAATCGTTCCATTTGGCTCACAATCAGAATTTTCCTCGTAAAAAAATTAAATTGGTCGGTGGTCAATCGAAATCTGGTATTCGGTGGTAATTAATTTTAGAAAAAGATGCCCCACGTTGGGCGCCAAAAATTGCGACGCGCTTTCCGTGTAAATAAAAAAATTACTGTTTTTTTTTCCTTTAAGAAAAATTACTAAATAAATTAAACGACGTTAAATGCTTGTGGAGCTATGACGAGCTCCACCAAGAATATTAGCAGTAACCACCTACCGAATTCGACCAGATCTCCTTCACTTGAATAGACACTGGGCGAGATCGAAACGTAAAGTGCAGCAAGTTGTTTGATGTGCGCGCAATTTGCCCGCAGCTCCGGAGAGAAGTTCTTTGGGCGCCACCGACTTTGTAACGGACCGAACTGGAAATCCCCGCGTTGTTCACGGAACTTGCTACAAGACCTCAGCTCTCGCTACCATGCCGGTAAGATTTACTGACTGAAATTTCACTTAAACTTAAATGCTGAAAAATAATAGGCGCAAATATTGTGTAGCCAAATGAAACAGCCGCTAAGTTAAGAGCGCAACCGGCACCAATGCTACGTAACCTCCTCACAGAGAATCGAATAAAGTAAACAGACACTACAACAAAAATATATGGGCACTTAGCTGAGTTAAGGGTTCGCCGTCAGGTGACCACGGACGGTCTGCTTCGGGACCAGGCGGGAAGGGAAATCCACCAAATTTTTTTTAAAGCCACTAATATCTATGACCTCGGTTTTTAGAGAAAATCAAACCACACAAATATGGTGAATTTTTGAAAATTAGAAGAAACTAACCCACTAAATTTAAATTATTTTAGACTTACAAAAAGAGAACATAATCAAAGAAATTATTTTCTTGCCTTTTTTCGTTTCGTACCCTTTTGCAATTTGAGCAATTTGCTGGTAAAATCGTTCTCTATGTTCATCTGAAACTGCACCTAAATTTTCCAGAAAGAATCCCAAATGTGAGTGAAGAAAATGCAACTTAAGTGCCGTGTTCATCCTCCGCTCGATCTTTCGCTAGTCTAAAGAGTTTCTCCAGGTTCATTCCTGCCAGTTTAAGACTCCTTTTGTCGAAGTGATGCTGACCCACATGGCGAGACGTGCAGCTCCACAGGAAGCAGTAAAACTCTAATTGGGATCAGCCAAGTAGCCGCATGAATTAGGGAATCGCCGCCAATCACTCCCAGTGAATTCCACTTCCGTATGACCATATAAAAATTACATACAAGTACAGTGTGTCCAAAAAAGTATGCAACATATGGGAAACTTCTTTATTATTGGATTCTCAGAAAATTTTATTCTTCATAAAAGTTGGTGCTTGCCCTAAAACAGTAAACGAGTTTTTCAAATTTTACGTACTGCTTTTAGTGCGGACGCAAATGTCATTTTTCCGAAATCGCGTCAAGAGTAAAGTACCTTAATTTATAAAGATACAGCAAAATCTTATAAGGAAAAGTTCTTCCAAATTAAAAAAGTAATCTAAATATGAGATTTGAGTTAAGTACATCGATTTTTTTCTCAAACGTTACGCCATCGGTGAATGCTTTGTTCTTTTGTTATTAGTATACTTGCCAAGCAACTTCAAAATTTATATAAAGTAGACATTAGTTACATAGTTGCATAATGTTTCAGTTTTTACAGATAAAAGCCAGTATAGGTATCAGTGTGTGGCAAACTTATTTAAACCATTTTGGTCCAAAATAATTGTCCACAATAATTATTACAAAATACAATTGGAATGACTGACTCAATAATAATTAATTTCATATGTCAGAGCGAAGTAAAATTATTGCTATTTATTTGTTTTTATTCCAAATGCATGGCCTACTCTTCAAGACTAAATATTTTATAAGGCTTTTTAGGATACTTGGGCATATTTTACTCATCGGGTGCAAAAGATAAATTAAATTATTAGTTGTTTTACATGAAATAAAAAGAGTTGGGTCTATTCATAATTTTGAGTGCAAAAAATTTTGAATCAAAAGTGTTTAAATGTGTTTGCAACACACTGATACCTAAACTGGCTATTATCTCTGGAAAAACTGCAACATTATGCAACTATGTAACTAATTTCCATCTTAAATAAATTTGGAAGTTACTAGGCAAGTATACTAATAACAAAAGAACAAAACATTCTCCAGTGGCGTAACGTTTAAGAAAAAATCGAGAAAAAAAAAGAAAAAATAAAAGTTGATGTACTTAACTCAAATTTCATATTTAGATTACTTTTTTAATTTGGAAGAACTTTTCCTTATAAGATTTTGCTGTATCTTTATAAATTATGGTACTTTACTCTTGACGCGATTTCGGAAAAATGACATTTGCGCCCGCACTAAAAGCAGTACGGAAAATTTGAAATACTCATTTACTGTTTTAGGGCAAGCACCAACTTTTATCAAGAATAAAATTTTCTAAGAAACCAATAATAAAAAAGTTTCCCATATGTTGCATACTTTTTTGGACACACTGTATATAGGCCCTCAACAGCTTCTAACTTTGCATTAGAAAGCTGATTCAATGGCCTTTTAATCTCATGTATTGTATCTGGGTAGTTAATTTGCAAACTGTATATTCTTTTGTTTTTTTTTGTATGAGAATAATAAACGTCTTATAATAATAATAATAATAATTATTATTATTATTATTATTATTATTATTATTATTATTACTTATTTTACTTACCATACCTTACCTTATCTTTTATATCGTTTATTATCTTTTATCGTATCTATTACCGTTTTTATCGTTATTTGGTTAACTAATATCGAATTTCTTCACTACCGAATACGATATGATCTTAGTTAGCAAATGTCTTGTTGATATCATTGTAGTTATCTGATTTACTTTTTGTATTACGTACATTTACCTAAATGCTACGCCTTTACTGTAGGTCCTATAATTACTTACCTTATTTTTATTGCACTTACCGTTTAGACTTTTACTCGTTTATTATCTTTTATCGTAACTATTACCGTGTTTGGCCGTTATTTGATTAAATAATACCGACATTCTTCATTGCCGTATATGATATTATCCTGGTTAGCAACTGTCTTGCTAATATTATTGTAATTATCTGATTTAAATGCTACACTTTTACTGTAATTTGTTGTAAGCCTTATGCAGTAAACCATCTTACATAACTACCTCTTTAGGTTTTTGTCCATAAGGTTACCGAATTGAGCTCACTTCGATTTCCCCTGTAAATCTTCATTGACTATATATTTTCTTCACCGGTCAATTTATTTGGTTCAAGATTTCTTTTTTAACTGTTTATTTGTCCACTTAGGTATATTATCGCTGCCATGGGATTAATTTATAATTGTTTTTATTTAGGGGATTAATCTTTATTTAAGGTGATTTATTTAGGGTGTATTGTGATTATCTGTTACTTAGTCAGAACTTTAATTCAGATTTTAGTTAGGAATATTCAAAAAGGAACTAGGCAGTATTAATGATTTAGAACTTAAGATTAAAGATTAATGATCTTATAATTTGTATGATACTTATTTTAAAGAATCTTATTATTATTTTAAATGCGATATCATAATCATAATCTCAATTAGGTTTGAGACCTAATTAATTTTCCATTGTCCGTCCGAGAAAATATTTAATATTTAAATAATTAGCTTGATTATTTGATTAGGATCTTTGATGTTTATTTTGGTATGCCAATGTCAAGTTTATGCAATTCCTTTTCAGGATTCTCAATATTCTTCGATAGAGTGTTTTTCTTCACTTTACTACCCTAATTTCAATGCTTAATAATCATTGCTATATTCGTATTAAAAATTTAGTGGCGCCTTCGCCCAACTATCTACTTTACGATCCACACCCATAAATCTTAACACCGCCGAGTGAATCAGGCATATGGACCGGTTGTTAGGCAATTAACTAATCGCGTTACACCATTCGTTTCCTAAATTATCATAAATATTTGTTCCGAACCGTGTTCGTTCGCAACCATTTTAAGAGACTGGATAAACAGTGTTCTTTACAAGCGATCGAAGAGTAAAAGAGATCAATTTGAAGAAATATCCTATATTAAAAAAAATATGATGATAATTTTTTTTTATATTCTTGTACATGTAATTTGCAGAAGCGCTGGTTTTAACTTAATGATGCTGATAATATATATATTTTTTCAATTCCAGTAAGTGGTATACAACACAAAAGCATGTTTGTAACAACGAGTCAGTAAATATTCCTCTTAACTGCTTTGCATCAAAATTTAAGACACGGTTTATGTCCAATACTGTGGATTTAATAAAATGGCGAGTTTATGATATGGGCATAATAATAACACAGAAGGAAAACGATATTTTCTTAAGACCACAAGACAGAAGTGAAAACTTCAAGGAGCATAGACAACTGTGTATAAGGAATAGCATTTACCTATCAAGCTCTAGTTTATACACGCAAAAAAAAATTAACGAAATATAAAAATGGGTGAAATAATCCGAATAACTGCGATATGTACAAATATTTTGAATTTACTTACCACAAATGCTATAGACTTCAATGTTCAAAATCGAATTTTACTTCAAGCTTCAAGATATCCCATAAAATGATCAGAAACCGCTGTTTCTTGCTTCAAAATGACAAAATTCTTCGATCCTGACCCATTTTCCTAGCTACAAAATGTTTTAACTGGGATGTCAATGATGTCATGCAAATAAATCTACTCACCTACTACAAGAACATATCGATGTGCTGAAAGTGAAATTTTACCTCGAAATATGCCATTAAATCGACAGAAACTGCACCTAATCACCAAAAAAATCAAAATGTTTCGATCCTGACCAATTTTTCCTGTTTCAAAGCGTTTTCAAATAGATTTCAGGCAATTAAATGTATAAACGTACCTAAACGCCATGTCAAAATATTGGAAGACGTATTCCTTCAAATTTTCCCTAATGAATCAAAAGCACAGCTATGTAGACAAACTCATGAAAATGCCGAAAACCCAGAAAACTTGATAATTTTTTACGCTTTTCTGCATTTTTTTTATGGTAGTGGCCACACACTAAAGGGCGATCCTATGGCGCTCGATGAGCGGTGTGTGTGTGCGAAGGTGTTGATTGACACGGTTCTTGAATAGTTCTAGGTTGAAATTAGGGGGAACAGATGTCCTGGGAGTGAGTTTCACAGTGATGCAGTGTGCCAGACAAAGAAGTTCTTGTAAAGCGATGTTCTAGGTGTTTCCAGTTGTACGACGAACTGGTGCGCTCTTGCCGTCTGTCGTGACTGTCTGACAGGCGTTGCCAGGAGCGGGATGAGGCGGGTCAAATCCTGGGAGCATTTGCCGTGAAAGTATCTGTTAAACAGGAATATCTCGGCCACATGTCTGCGGTGTTCCAGACTGTCCAGATTCTGGGTCAACTTTGGGTCTCCGACAAGACGCACAGCTCTCTTCTGAATGGAATCCAGCAGCTTTAGGGTGTGCTTTGGTACGGCATCCCAGATGTGTGAGCAAAATCAGCGTCCCAGGCTGATTTTGCAATGTTAGCAACGTGGTCATGCCAGGACATATTGCTGTTGACACAGACAACCAGTAGTCCGATTGACGAGGATGGAGGAATGGTCGATCCTGCCATAATGATGTCAGGGCCCGCCGTATTTGCTCTCTTGGTAAACGTGGCTGCTTGGGTCTTTGCTGCATTGAACTGGACCAAATTTCTGTCGCCCCAAGTTTGAACTTTCTCGATGTCTTGATTAATTGCTGTAATCTGCTCCTGTCTGCGGTGATAAGTCTCAGTCGCTGGTTAAGGTTTTTCTGGTCTAAATTGGGAGACAAGGGTACTGTCATCTGCAAAACTGTAAACAGGATTATTCGTTTCGGTCAGCAGGTCATTAATATAGATGACGAAGAGAGTTGGTGAAAGTATTGCGCCCTGAGGCACGCCCGCGTTAATGGTGAATGTGTCTGTGACGTGTTCATCAAATGCAACGTGTAGAGATCGGTGCTTAAGAAAAGTGGCAAGCCAGCTGCAGAGAGAGGCTGGCAGTCGAAGGACGGCAGTTTGTTGAGCAGTTTCCCTTTAACATCAATTTTCTCATGTTTCCTGATCTCATACGGAAAATTGTTACAGAACATTTTTGTAGCAGATATCGAGGTTTACAAATTTGCAAATACTTTTTTGAAAGTAGCTATGCGTTGACTGACACCAATGAAGTAGATTATTTAAACTGAAAATCCAATAATAACCAATTCAGCACTTTCAATTGTATCGATGCAGTTTTTTTGGTATGTTGTACTCGAAACCTCCTGTTCGGTGATAAACTCAACCACATGATAACGCCACGCGACCTCCTACAATAATTAAAGAGGATATGTCTCGAGCGGGTGGTAGTTTTGTCACGGTATAAATAAATATATACGGTAGGTTCACTCGAGACAAATTTTCAATTTCGCCGACAGTTTTTAGCTTCGAAGCTAATCCTGATCAATCTGGTTCGTGGTCACCGATGGCTCCGCTACGAGGGAGAATCTACGGTCAGTGTGCAAACGCCTTGATATTGTGTCCTGTTGGGTCGCGTTGAAATAAATAATTATTAAGATCGCTACAATGACGAGATATTGTTGTGCGGATAATTGTATTACAAAAGTGGGTGAAGGATTTTCATTTTTTAGATGTCCCAAAGACCCTATCAGGTAAGATTTATAAAGACAGTTCCCTGATTAGATATTAGATATGCATGCAGTTTTTCAATTACACGTATAATTGGTTTAACAAATATGTCTTTATTAAAATTCTGGTATTTACCTAAATTTGGATAAAGACAATAGTGAGAAAAGAAAACAAGTGCGACAAAAATAAAATGCCCGTCACCAAGAGCGTGAGCAAAAAACCGTTTATATTTTAATAATTCCGAATTTCCCACATGACCTTTTGTTCTTGTATTTTAGCATTGAAAATGTTTCTATTATCCTAGTATAGGGCCTCAAATCGTGAAAAAGCGCATTTGCCACATCATCATACGCGTGAGAGATCGTGTTAGTTTATTTACTTAAACTTAAATTTGATTATAAGGTATCGGAATCGATTAAAATGACTAAAATAAATTGGAACTAACTGAAACTAACCGAAAATTGATTGAATGACTAACCAAAACTCGCCAAAAGTAACCAAAACGGGCTAAAACGCACCGGTACAGGTTACAAAAATTAAAGTAAGTTAAAACTAACCAAAACGAACGGAATTTTAACGACTAACCAAAACTAACCAAAAACATTAAATTTGATTATAACGTATCGGAACCGATTCAAATGACTAAAATAAATTTGAACTAACTGAAACTAACCGAAAGATGATTGAAAAACTAACCAAAAGTAACTAAAAGCACCAAAAAGGACGTATGGGAACAGATTAAAAATATTATAGTAAGTTGAAACTAACCCAAAGTAACCGAATTTTGGCGACTAACCAAAAACATTAAAATTGGTTATAAAGTATCGGAACCGGTTCAAATGACTAAAATAAATTGAAACTAACTGTAATTAACAGAAAGTTGATTGCACGACTAATCAAAACTAGCCAAAGTAACCAAAAGCGCTAAGGGTTTGAACCTATCTGAACAGATTTAAAATATTAAAGTTAGTTGAAACTAACCCAAATTAGCCTAATTTTGGCGACTGACATAATTTAACCAAAAACATTTAAATTGGTTACAATGTATCGGAACCGGTTCAAATGAGTAAAATAAATTGGAGCTAACTGAAAGTAACCGAAAGCTGATTGAATGACTAACCACAAGTAACTAAAAGCACCGAAACCGGCAAAAACGTATCGTAATAGATTAAAAATATTGCGGAGTAAGATAAAATTAACCCAAATTAACCGAATTTTGGCTACTAACCTAAACTAACCAAAAACAGTAGAATTGGTAATAACGTATCGGAGCCGGTTAAATAACTAAAATACATTGAAACTAACTGAAATTAACCGAAAGTTGATTGAACGACTAAACAAAACTAACCAAAAGTAGCCAAAAGCACCAAAAAGGCGACAAAAATCAAAACAGATTAAAAATATTAAACTAAGTTGAAACACACTTAAATTAGCCGAATTTCGGCGATTAACTAATATTAACCAAAAACATTAAAATTAGCTATACTCTTAACGTATTGGAACCGGTTCAAAATCTAAAATAAATAAAAACCAACTAAAACTAACAGAAAGCTGATTGAAAGACTAACCAAAAGTAACCAAAAGCACTGAAACGTATCGGAATAAGTTACAAAAACTAAAGTAAGTTAAAACTAACCAAAAACGAGCCGAACTTTGGCGACTAACTAACCAAGTAACCAAAAGCGACAAAACGTGCTAAAATGTATCGGAATGAATAGGTTACACAAATTAAAGTAAAGCGAGTGATTTTCAACGTCGCGTCACGACACGGATATTTTTCCTGAACGTCACGAGATGGTTTATGAAAAATGTATTATAACATATCGAAACGTTATAATCAATTTTCATAAACCGTCTCTTGACGTTCAGGAAAAATTTCCGTGTCGTGACGCGACCTTGAAAAATCACTCGCATGAAACCACAGAGGTATTCATTTGAACCGGCTCCGGTACGTTATAATAAAATTTAATGCTTTTGATTAGTTTTGGTTAGCCGCGAAAATTCGGTTTATTTTGGTTAGTTTTAACTTACTTTAATTTGTGTAACCTATTCCGATACATTTTAGCACGTTTTGATGCTTTTGGTTACTTTTAGTTAGTTTTGGTTGGTCACTCAATCAACTGTCAGTTAGGTTCAGTTAGTTTTAATTTATTTTAGTCGTTTGAACCGGTTCCAATGCGTTATAACCAATTTTAATGTTTTTGGTTAGTCGCTAATATTCAGTTAATTTGGGTTATTTTTAACTTACTTTAATATTTTTAATCTGTTCCGATACGTTTTAGAACTTTTTGGTGTTTTTTGTTACTTTTGGCTAATTTTGGTTAGTCGTTCAATCAACTTTCGGTTAATTTCAATTAGTTTATTTTAGTCATTTGAACCGGTGCCGGTACGTTATAAACAATTTTAATGTTTTTGGTTAATTTTGGTTAGTCGCCAAAATTCGGTTAATTTGGGTTAGTTTTAACTTACTTTAATGTTTTAAACTATTCCGATACGCTGAAGCCCTTTTTGGTGCTTTTGGTTAATTTTGGTTAGTCGCTGAATAAACTTTCAGTTAATTTCAGTTGGTTTTAGTTTATTTTAGTCACCTGAACAGACTCCGATACGTTATAATCAAATTTAATGTTTTCGGTTAGTTTTGATTAGTCGCCAAAATTCGGTTCATTTAAGTTAATTTTAACTTACTTTAATATTTTTAATTTGTCCCGATACGGTTTAGCCCTTTTTGGTGCTTTTGGTTAGTTGTTCAATCAACTTTCGGTTAGTTTCAGTTAGTTCCAATTTATTTTAGTAATTTGAACCGGATCCGATACGTTATAACCAATTTTAATGTATTTGGTTAGTTTTGGTTAGCCGCAACAGTTCGGTTAATTTGAGTTACTTTTAACTTACTTTAATTTTTTTAATCTGTTCCGATACATTTTAATCTTTTTGGTGCTTTTGGTTAGTTTGGGTTAGTAGTTCAATCAACTTTCGATTAGTTTCAGTTCGTTTTAATTTATTTTTGTCATTTGAACATATTCCGTCCGCATAAACCCTAACCCAAACTAACATGATCTCTCACGCATATGACGTCATGTGTGGGAAATGTAGCATGCACAGGAAAACAGAAACATTTTCAATGCAAAAAGTACTACGGCAGACGTAGCGCGATGAGAAGAATTCTCACAAATGCAGCCAATCACTTGAGAAATGCACCCGATTAATTGGCCATGTTAAAGAAGACGCCAAATAAGTCAGCTAAAGTAGAGGACAGCTCCGCTCGCAAAGCCATCTCCGAAACCGGACGATTTCGCAGAAAATGTGAGAGAAATACTCGTAGCGCGAGTAATGCAGTGTTAAGACCTCTAAGAAGTTATAAATGTAGTTTACTAGCTTAATATGTCTTTTTTTTATATTTAAATTCCAACAATATTTGTCAGATATTTTGAACCTTCTGCTTTATACATGTTTTTGATAAATAAATCTAGTTACAAACTGCCAAATAAATTATTTTAATTAGCATTACCTTTATTTATAATGTTTTTGAATTTAGTATACGTTACTATTTTGTAAAACTTTGTCAGCAGCTAATACTTTTTGAATCTCCCCTCACCGACTGCCCGCTGCTGCAGGTAGAGTAAAAACTAATTTTTTAGCGTGCTGCGGCTTTTGCGTTTGATTCAAAAACATCAAACGATTTTTGATGAGTGAATCTACTCGATATTATTTGTACTCTGGTTTTGTTGTTGTCAAGAAAAAGACATTTTTTGTCAGATGGACAGATTCTATTATTTTCCAAAATTATAACTTTGTTACGTTAATAGAGTTCGAATTAGTGTGAAAGAAGAATCTTATATACGCTCTTTAATATACGGATGTTTGATTGCTCTAGATTATTCGGTTTTCCAGTAATAAAATATTATGTAGTGACGTGTCGTGTCAAAACTCGAAATTCAAAAAGTTTAAATTCAACTAGCTTACCCTGTATAAAAGGCATCATCATGTCTAACGTGTATCTAGGTACGCTTTTAAAGAAAACATTGCACATTTTAAAAAAATTATATTTAAATAATTTTAAGAAATTAACTAAAAAGTTACTGAATAAACCAAATTAAACCCTAGAAAAAAAATGTCTTTCTTGGCATACTTGCCAACCAACATACAACGTTTATCCTCTTGAGAAATAACTCACTATTGTCCGGAAAGCATTCTTATTATTCCTCCAGTATAGCGGGTGCAGTTACCAAAGCCCTAATTCTACTTTATCCCAAGATGTTCAATTCGATGAAGATCCTGGCTATGAGCTGGCCTTTCCACCCGCTCTATATTTTCTTCGTCCAAGTATTTCTAATGGTAGCGGGTGGTAGACACTTTTCAACGATCCTGGTGTTGAATACACTTACTTCAGGGACCTGGCAACCCTGCCTCGCAAACCCTTGTACGTTTTTTGGCGAAGATTCTCGTTATGTAATAAAATTTTCCATAAAGCATTTTTTTGGAAAAATAATAAAAACCGTAATTATTTTGACCTATAAATCGAGGTTTTTACATTTTCTCGGCATTTTAGAAACAAAGAAGCATTTAGAGGGTTTTTCTATCTTCGCTACTTTTTCGTTGTTAAAACGACCTAAAGTGTCCCTTTTTTCAAAAAAAATGCTCATGTGGTGTAATAACTCGGAAACAGGATCTCCAAAAACAAATGCTCGTTGGCTGTCCCCCAACTGTTGCCTAATCACATGCCAAATGCCAAAGCTCCACATGCGAGAGAAAATGCACGAATTAGCGTTACATGATGGCTCAATTTCGTTCACTATCGAGGAAAGTGTGCTAAAGTAGCTTTCACTTAAATGTTTTCTTCCAAAACAGGATATAGATAATATCGCACCTTATTAGTCCTATCAGGAAAATGATAGTATGCAAATAAAGCATCGAACGCATCTTGTCCTATAATAGCTCTTTCCTTAGCCTTAAAGGTGTTGGTTGGTTTCTTATTAAACGGATGTAGGGAATATCTAACTAACCCAAACTAACTGGTAGGTGTATTGTTCCTAGGACCATTTGTAAAAAATATATCCCAACCGAAATGTCAGGGGGATGGTTGTTCCCGCTTCTCTTATATGTTATGTGCCACTGTGCCAGGTCATTCTAAATAATTCAATTATTATTAGCAAACTGTTCTATTATAATTTTATTATTTATTGCATTAAATAGTCCAATGAATACCAACCTATGATTTAAACGGTAATCTGTTCAGCGATGAACTATTGTATTTAAGAATTCACAATTTTTGTTCTGTCTAGTAATACATAACGGATTTTCTAAGTGGATGCCATAGACCAAGAACGTTAAATGAAAGCCATAGTAAATATTGTCTTCAGTCACAAGAACGAGGAAGTAAGTCTTCAAAACTATTCAGCGGAAGCATTGCTGTTAATTTCAATGTTCAATGTAATCTTCGATAGTATCGGCTTAATCTTCGATGACTTGACAAGACAATTTTTAATAGGGTACGTGTGGTCCGGACTTATTTATGATTCCGATTAACTCGATTACAGGGTGGTCGCTGACTAACTGAATATAATCATGATTTTTTCCATTGGCGGCTCGTGCGCAATTTAAATTGATAAATCTACAGCAAACTAACACGAATCAAATGTCTAAAAATAATAATTCTTTTTGAAGTTGAAACTTCTTTTGGCGCGTTCAGCATACTTTCCCGAGATACTGAGTAAAGCCGGAAACAAACTATCGCCACCTCACGAGAGCTCACTATCTCAAATTTAAAACGTGATATCTTGCTTATTTCAAGGGCATTTGGCAAATTTAACTCATCAATATTTTTGAGCTTTCCATTTTTTACTTGGCCGTATTTTGACATTTTTTGATAAATAACTAGGGCAATTTAAAAAAATAGATGGTATACAGTCTTCTTTTAGCCGTGGTTCTAGTAAATCTATTGTAAAAAACTTAGCAGTATTGAAATCTTGAACTGTTGTACTTTTTGTTTTACTACCTTCAGAAAAATGAGATTCACATAATTTCGTGTTGTTTGTGGACTCAAAGTCATCTCGGGGGGCTTTTAGCCATTTTTTTCGTAACCTTACGTCCTTTGGAAAACCGAAAACATGAACTCTAGGCCCATTTTTAGAGTTTCTATTACAACCAATACACATACAACACTTTTGAGGCATATTACAGTGGCGTAGCTATCGTAGGGCAAACCGGAGCAGTGCGTATGGGAGGGGTCAGCGCTCCGGTAATAACATTGTTTTTAAGCGGCACTCGGTAGTAAATTCGCTTAAGTACTCTACCTTTTTAATACTACTTACTAACTAGTCATGACTACCAATTATTACCAATGTAATAATTTTGCTGTAAAATGTATTACTTTTTACTCTTACCTTATCCTTAAAATAGGTATTAAAACGGAAAATGAATGATGAAAAAAATTTTATTTTAAATAAAGTGCTACCTATTTAGCGATTTAGCTTAGCGTCATTGTTATAGCGCCATCTGTACTCTTAATAGTTAACCAAACCACTAAATTTAAGCATCAAAAATCACAAGGAAAGTATTATTTTAGAAAAGTGCACGAACAAGGTAGTAGTATTAGTTAATTGAATAAATAAATTACGAAATACCACATTATAAAAAGAGGAAAGAATATCTTTTGGAAATATGTTTTTTCCAATATTGGAGAAATTGTAATGCAAGAGATACATTTTTTATATACGAGCATCCTAATATTCGCTACTATCGTATTAATCTGGCAATGTTGCAACCAATTGCGGGCCCGACCGCGATTACCCTTCCACCCTCATCTACGCTCACCCCACATTCATGACGTCGCGAGCTAAAATTTTGTGAGCCCTTTATCTTTTGTAGAGGTGTTGTTGGTTGAAACCATAATTTTTCAACATTTTGCATAATCGGTGCGCCAATTTTTAGATGAAAAACATGCTTCAAACCTCTAATGGAAGAAAAGGTCATATTGAGTGACCACTAAGGTTACCTAATTTGACTCCAATAGACTTTTTTCTCTAGGGGCATTTGAGGATTAAAATGTATGCTACCCAATGATTGAATCACTGAATGATTATCGAAATCGCATGTTTCATGAATTCCACCAAGATACACCGAAAATGTAACATAAGACAACAGTTTGAACAAAATTTATTTTATTGCATGGAGGTAAATGGCGGTAATTTCCAGCATTTAATAAATTGAACAGAAAAGTAAGTGAAGTTTTTTTTTCGCATTAACATCTTTAAGGAAAAAAATACTGTAAACTAGAAAGCGTATTAACTAAAGAATACTCAGTCTAGAGTTTGCACTTGATACTTGACATTGAAGGATCAAATATTATGAGTATTATCTAAACATGTTTTAAAAACAATCAGTCAAATATCAACAAAATTTAGTATAAAACGGGCAAATCAGGTAGACGACAATTTATCTGGTTGAGTAGTTCCCTTTTAATTAAGGCAAAACGCTCCTCCTGTAATAAGCTCAAACCCTCCCGATCCTGATTATCTGGTTAAGTAGTTCCCTTTTAATTAAGGCCAAACGCTTTTCTGGTGACCAGGGTCAAACCTCCCGATCTTGACTATCTGGTTAAGTAGTTCCCTTTTATTTAAGGCCAAACGCTCTTCTGGTAACCAAGGTCAAACCTCCCGATCTTGACTTTCTGGTTAAGCAGTTCCCTTTTAATTAAGGCCAAACGCTTATCTGGAAACCAAGATCAAACCTCGCCTAAAGTTACGTCAGTGAAAAAGTAAAGTAAAAAGTAAAGTAAAAAGTAAAGTGAACCATAGATAAAAGTGAAACCTAATTAAAGCATACCAAGTATAAATTAAACGACTTAACGCCGCCTAAAAATCTAAAATTAAACTTAAAATACATCCGAAGGTTACTAGCAAATTGTTTCAATGAAACACGTCATTAAGTCGAGTCCAGTCCAGTGTTTCAAGGGAGAATTCCTATTTGACACGTGGTGGAGGCGCCCTTTTTGAGCCCGAGTACCAAGTAGCAGAAGCACCGTCTGTTCCAGTCTTTGACACGTGGTGGAGGCGCCGGGACTCAGCAGGATTTGTTCCAGTCGTCGACACGTTTTGGAAGCAGCGGTTTGATCCCCGTACATCGGACCGAGAACCATCGATTCGCCGAGGAGATATCCTTTGGAGGTGCCGTTCGGATCCGCAGTGACGTTTTTTGGAGGCAGCCGTTCAGACTCCTAACCCCGGAGGCGGTTCAGATGCAGTGAAGTCACATGATAGAAGGGCCTTTTCGACCTTTCTACAAGTAACGCCATTCTGACTCCCGAATACATAAGTATATATCTTATTTTCTTTTTAAGCCATTTTTGACAAGAGCTGTTTTAATTGCTGACATACAGGGTCAGTCAAAAATTTTTTTTTCTTTCGTCGGAATTAAATAAATCTCCAAGCAAAATTCATCGCCATTGGGATCCACACGGTTAATTTCTGTACCAGCTTCTCTGCAGATTGTATCCTACATCAATCAACTTTATGGAGATTGCAGAGATTGGAGACCTCGAGTTGTTCATCACACATCCTCCAGAGGGAATGAATCTTTTCTGCGGACGGAATTTCGTTCCTTCGAGGAGTAACGTGACTGCTCTCGGAGTTATAAAAAATCTCTATCCCATGGCAAAATAAGCATAAGAAAAATCAGCAAAGCAAATTAAAACTCAAGGACACGCATACGATGGACGCATGGACCAAGGCATCACCAGTTCATATCAAAAGGCAAGAAGAGGACCATAATGAAGAATTTTGAGCAATTTTAATTTTAAAACACAAGTATCATACCTTAGATAAAAGAAAAAAATCACCCTTATGAGAAGAAAAAATAAGCAGTCTATGCAGATATAGAGAAATGTAGCTAGAGTATAGAGTTACAATTTTAAACGCAAAGTGTTAGAGATAGGTACTGTATTGGGAAACTCATAGCAAAAGCACTTGGGCGTTGGATTAAGTGAAATATTGAGGAGTAAAATGAAGAAATGAGTAACTAGGAAATAGAGTTACCATTGTAAACGCAAGTGTTAACGAGAAATACCCTACTGGGAAAATTGTATATGTAAAGCACAAAGGCGTAGATGAAGCATAGATGAAGTCTTATAAAACTATTATCTAAGGTACATACAGTAACAGTAACTAGAAGAAAGCAGCATAAATATAAGAAGAAACCAGCATCTATAAAGAAACAATACACTAGGGGGATACGACGAACTGGACCAGGGTAGGGGAGGGAACCAAGAAAAAATAAATAAAAATAACTAAAAAACCGTAACTAAGTAATTAGGAAGCAACCATAACTAAGTTAACACAAAGAAACCAAAAACTAAGCAAAAAATAACCAAAACCAAGTAAATACAAAGAGACCAGACACTAAGAAGAAATCAGAAAATAAGCAACTAAATATAGGAAATTAGGGAATATAAATAGTAAAAATAGGACAAATATGTTAGGAATATGAAAATAGAATTTGGAACGCGAATGTTGATGATCAGTATCTGAGATAGTAGAAAAAATCATAAGGCAAACATGTAGGCGTCCAAAGAGAAAGAAGGTTCATATAGAGAAAACTGGAGGTATATATAACTTAGAGAAGTTATAATTTTCAATGCAAGTGGTGATGACAGGCACCACATTTGGGAAATCATTGTAAAAACACGGAGGCATTAGAAAAGCACAAGTTATAATTTTAAATGCAAGTTTTTGACGATAGTACCATTCTGGGAAAAACATATAGGCATTTAATTATAAGAGGAATCAAAGAGTTATAGTATTGAGAGTACGAGAATTATAATATTGAACTACATTAAAAAGATAAACTAGAAAGTAAAATTATATAGAGGTCACATAGGGAATGTTGTAGCCAACTGTCGAAGAGAAGTACCTTATAGGGAAGATCATAAGACACTTGGGCAACATGTCAACGTAGGAGATGAAATTGGAACCTACATAGGGATGCATATGTATAGATGTATATATAAAGTTATAAGGAAAAATAGACATAGTAAACTAGAGTAGTAATAGAGACAAAGGAAAATAAGTTAAAAGTTATAAATAAGAGGAAAAATTAGAGAAAATACATCACAGAAATATCGATTGATACGATATATAAAGATAGTTACACCACGTAAATTAGAGAAAAGCCAAATAAGGGAGTATATAATATGGATTAAGATAAGGAAATAAAATAAGGCACCTATTATTAACGATAAGTAAAACATAAGCGAGAAACTTGTAATTTATGTGAGATAATTTACACCGAAAAACAAGCATTGGCCTTCTTAGAGAATGCACCGACTCTGATAGGGATGATACTAATTAAATATACTAATATACAAATAATATCATCGGTTAAAGCAATATAATGGACGTTGGTGTAAATAATCCACATATTTATTAAATGTCCACTGTTATTAGTATTGTTCTATCCCGGCAATGTTTACGATCAACGTAATAAACATATCAATGTTATATAATCACAAATAGTCGGCAATATTTCTCAAGGCAGACCAAGTTTACGTGCTAATTTTTGTTATTATGTTTAATAGAAACAAAATCCAAAACGCCGACGGAGAGTTACGATGTACGTTTCAAAAAATAAACAAGCAAACCATCGACTTGGAATTCGCTGACAATAGTTGAAATATACATTTGCACTTGTAGGTATACGTAATTTTAACATAAGCTAGGACATGACATACCTAAATATAATTCAGATAATTTGAATATAATTTTAAGCGTATTATAATTTATGGAAATATCAGCCGGCGATATTATAAGTTAAAAATAAAAACCAATGATTAGTGTAAAATAAATATATATATGGGAATAATATACAGAGGAAAAAAAATAATAAATATAATGGAAATAATTAGTGTAAAATAAATATAGATAATAAGTTAAAAATAAACATGTAGGATAGGCCGCCGAAGGCGAGCCACGCCGGTCAGGTAAACAATCCGGTCTTTAATGACCCCATCATAAATGAGCTGGTGCCCTGCCGGAATTTCCGGGGGCCACCCCTGATCCCGGACCACTCGGAAATACATAATGGAAAACTCGAAGCGCTACAAAGAGAAAGGAGAAACATATTGAGGGGCACACCGTTGGTAAAAAAAAGAAATGTGAGTTCTTACCGTAGGAACTTCCGGGAGTGCACGCCTTCCTTTATGGTATGCACGAACAAATCTTCTCTCTAACAGAAAGAAAGCGGGTGTAAAAACGGAGTCAAACAACAAGGGAAAATTTTTTAAGGGATTATACAATTTTTTTTTACTTACGGCAGGGCACTTCCATTATGTACACTTTAAATTCTAAGACACAAAGAAAAATACGACCACAGGAAAAATTTTTTTTACAATGATTAGAAATATATATATAACGGGATACTGGGTCAGGAAAAATGCAAGGTATCAAAAAATAGGTCTCGATTGTTTTAACACCAATATGTTTTTTAATAATATTTACAGCAATGTTCAATTTCGGCTAAACATACACGGCAGACCACCTAAGCTCAAACCCTCCCGATCCTGATTATCTGGTTAAGTAGTTCCCTTTTAATTAAGGCCAAA